>JAJJWX010002133.1:0-51475 GCA_023529315.1 Papaver bracteatum
TCATTGTTTTGCAGCGAAGAAGGATTCCTTGATCTACTTTCTCTCATTGATTTCAACTTATACTTTTAATTACTTTGTTTATTTCTTTTGCTTTATAAATTTTACAACCAATACCCCCCTTTTTGTGACAATTTTACAACTAGAATCTCTTGCTCCTCGTGGGATCGACCTTGACTACCCTATATTACTTGTTAATTAGGTAGTAAAGTATTAATTAATTTGTTGTGGTAACGACACGCGTACACCCTAACACATAAAACTACTTGAATCTGTAATAAACAACGTTTGAGTATTCAACGGAAATTAGAAAATTCGGTCTTCCATGATATTGTAAACCCGCACCACTCGCAAGAAAACAACCCTTCTTAGCCATAGAGTCAGCTGCAAAATTTGCCTCTCTGAAAGTATGAACCAATCTTATAGAATCATAATTGCTATTAACATCTAACTACATTTGCCTTGCAAACCACGGAAGTTTAGAAGTTTATAACGCATCAACCACAGAATAAGAATCAGTACAAATGCAGACTCGTCTAACTCCCCATCTAACAGCCCATTCAAGGCCCACAATAATTCCAAAAAGCTCCGCCAGGTAGTTTGTTGTGATTCCCAGGCCAATGGAAATTGCACCAAGAATATTGCAAGAGGCATCCCTTGCCACGACACCCGCACCTGCCACCCCCGGGTTTCTCCTAGACGCACCGTCACAGCATAATAAAATTTCATCTTCATTAGGAGGAAACCAAAAACACTCCTTAGGCAGATGAAGCTTGATACATCTATGCATTACCCTAAATTAATCCAAAATTATGATTTCATCCCCACAGCCTTTCATGTTTCTCTTGAGACGAGCCGAGTAATCCTGAATAAGTTTCAAAATACGACTGAATAACATGGTCCAATTTGGCTTTTTATTCTCAAACAGAGCCTTGTTTCTCAGAGCCCACAGCTCAGACTTTATCACACAATTTTCCAGTAACCACATGTCCTGAATCATATGAGTCCTCCCATTTGCTGCTTTAAACAAGATCAAAAGATTGTTATTAGGCTTCAAACCAAAATTTTCAGAAATCCAGTTCTAAGCACGAGCTGCAAAGGTGCATTGGAACAACACATGATCCAGAGATTCGTCTGAAATTCCACATAAGCAACATCTGTTTGCAACGTGAATTTTGAATCTACTCTTGATAAGGTCAAAAGTAGCGCAAACTCCACGCATGAATTTCCAGTTTTGAGCAGCAAGCACCGGATGAATTTCCTTCCTCCAAATAAGCGAAGCTCCTTCCAACTTGGGGTATTTCTTGCGAATCAACTCAACTGCAGAACTGACGCTGAATTCCCCTGAATATTCAGGCATCCAAACCCTATTGTCTTCACCACCTAGAGGAGAAGGCAGATTGTTTACATCGAGACTAGCAGCCAGCATACGCTTAAGATGGTTGTAAGGTATTACCCACCTGCCATCAACCAGAACATCACTTACACGCACAGAAATGTCCGGAGTTTGGTCATTTAACACCTCAGCAAAACTAATATCCGCATACCAGATGTCATAGTAGAGTGACGTACTCCTGTCATCCCCCAACAAGACCTTAGTATTTTTCTCCACAAGATTATACACTTCTCACACCTGGAAGAATTGAAGATTTAATTCCCGCCAGCTTGATACGACCATTACGACCAAAGAATTTTGCCTTGAAAAAAGCCACCCAGTTCTTTTTGAATTACGCATTTTCCACCACAACTTCATCAGTAGAGCATTGTTCAAAGTAGACATACGATTCAAACCGAGGCCCCCCTCCTCAAAAGGGCAACAGATTTTGTCAAAATCCACCACTACAGCTCGACTAATATTCGAGTCTCCCTACCAAATGAAGTTCCTAATTGCTCTCTCACAGAGCAAAATGAATTTCTTCGGCCATTTATAGACATCCATATTATGAATAAAATAGATAGAAATGATAGACTTAACAAGAACAATACGGTCATGAAAATATAACAGCATCCCTTTCCAACCATCAAGGCTGTCTTTAATTTTTTTCAATGACATTGCAAATATGAGAATAGCGCACTGTACCTGGTATAATTTGAACTCCCAAGTAACGATCCGGAAAAGTAGCAACATTGATCCCTAAAAAATTCATAAGAACAGTGCACCTACTTGCAGGACCACCACCATAGTAAATTTTACTCTTTTGGCGACACACCGTCTGACCAGAGGCACGCTGGTTTTTACCCAATCAGTCCACCAGATTATTGAGACTTTTAAGGTTACCCTTACAGAAAATCAAAATATCGTCAGCAAAGAAAAGATGAGCAGGAGAAACACTACCTCTCGTGACCATGGGAGACATCTTCTTATCCGCAAAAAGCTTGGTAATATTCCTGATAAGCACATCCTCAATCAAGACAAAAATCAATGGAGAAAGGAGGTATCCTTGATGTAAGCCTCTGTTAATTCTGAAGTAACCCTCAGGACTTCCATTTAAAATAATGGAGATTCTAGCTGAACTCAGAATATTAAGGATCCAAGCACACCATTTTTCAGAGAAACCATAATTACGAAACACTTCTAGCACCAAAGACCAACTCACCGTGTCAAACGCCTGAGAGATATCTAGTTTAAGACCAATGTTTCCATATTTACGCTTAATGTGGAGTTCATTAACCATTTCCGAAGCCAAGATAATGTTTTCATGAATATTGCGCCCTTTCATGAAAGCCACTTGCTCCTCAGACACTAGCTTGTCTAAAACACCCCCCAGTCTAGACGCTAAGATCTTAGTGAAGATTTTGAAGAAAATATTGATAAGACCAATCGGTCTAAAGTTGCGAAGATTATTTACCCCTCTTACCTTAGTTAGCAGGATGATTAAAGATGAGTTAACACCATTTGGAATCTGCCCAGTATTCCAACAGTAAATAATTGACTTGATTAAGTCATCTTTAATAATATCCCAACAATGGCGATAGAAACAACCCGAAAAACCATCCGGCCCTGGTGCACTGTCCGCTTCAAGACCAAAAACAGCTTGCCGAATCTCATCCGGAGAACGAATGTTGTTCATGGAAATTCTCTCTTCAGAAGTAATAGATTCATGATCCACTTCAAACAAAATATTATCAAAATATAATTCTTGGCCATTGAATTTGTCTTCATAGAACTGAACTACATGTTGTCTCAAAAGATCCCCGTCAGAAATGCAAGAACCCTCAGAGTCAATCAATTCTGAAATGGTGTTGTTGTTTCTCCTAATATGAATCGAGTTATGGAAAAAGCTAGGTTACTCGAGCCCTCCATCAACCAATGATTACGAGACTTTTGTTTAAGCAAAGTAACCTGTTGTAACGAGTCTCACTTAAAGTAGCAATTAACTCCTTCACAGAGTTAAGCTAAGCCAGATCAGTCGGGTCTTCATCAGAATTTCGAGCAGCAGTCTCAAAATTCGAATGTAAGAACCCTAAGGTTCTAATCTTTGATTATAATCTTGCCAAAAACCCTAAGGTTCTAATCTTTGATTATAATCTTCAGTCTCTTTAACTTAAAAGTAAAAACGAAATCCAGAGAACCGTGAACATGAGCATTCCAACTTTCGCTGACCATCGAAAGAAAATTCGAATGTAAGAACCACATTTTCTGCACTCGAAAAGGAGCACGCTTAGGTCTACGAACAACAAAAGGGAACCCCAGAAGAGTAGAATGGTCGGAAAGATCTCTAAGGAGAGCTTTACACCTCCAATTCTCAAACCGAGCTAACCAGGCAGCATTAATAATGGCACGATCCAATTTGCTTATAATTCTGTGCGCGCCAGATTGGCAATTTGTCCAAGTGAATTTGCTACCCAAAGCATTAGCTTCAAAGAGGTCATTGTCCTCCATCCAATCACTAAATTCATTAATAGCTGAAGATAACTGCTCACGCCCTCCTTTTTTCTCATCCAAACGAAGGATACAGTTAAAATCCCCCATGACAAGCCAAGGAGTATTTGTATTCTGCATCTCAAGTTGTTGCCAAAGCCTACGTCTAGTCACTTGAATATAACTAGCATGAACAAAAGAAATATACACACCATCAACTGCTATTGTAATTGCTTATTTACTTGTATTAACAACTGAAACATTCCTCCCAGCCGTGTTGCAAATCCAAAGATTAGCAATACTAGAACAAGAAGAATTATGAATAATATCTGGGGAATAACCTTCTGTAATTAGTCTTCTTCCAAAATTAACCGAGCAGGCCACTTTTGGTTCAGCTAGACAAAAAAATTCAGGTTTGAACTCCCTTAACAAATCTTTTAATTTTGACTGTCCTGCATCACGCGCAACACCATTTATATTCCAAAATAAGACTCGCATAATTAAACTGCAGGGTTTTTTTTCTTGGATAACTTTGAAGATTTATCAGTACTTGAGGTGGAGATAATACCTGGTGAAGTACCCCTTCTAGCACGAACACCTAGATCAGACACATCTTCCGAATCAGGTAAGGATTCTGCATCTTTTAAGGCATTAATTTTAGTTTGCATAGCAATAATCTGTCTGTGTTTATATCCAAGCACCACAGTTTCTTTATCATTTCCATTCCCCAGGATATGGAACTTATTGTGAGATAGATATTCAGAGCTTTCCTCGAGAGCATCACACAAAGGTGTAGACATGAGTTATCCAGGACCCTACCAGGCTTTAAAGGTCTAGTTCCTTTGGAAGGATGTGATATTTGGAAATTCAGCCTTATAGGCCGTTTAGATTTAAAGGGGGTCAATTTTCTGGATGTGAAGAACAACATGGAAGATCAATGGGAGCTAGGTCGGGGAAGGGTTCAATTTTTTCCAATGAATAGGGGTTTCTTCACTATCAAATTGCAATCACAAGCCGACAAAGACAAACTGCTAAATGTTGAAGCTTGGTTTTTCAATATACATAAACTGAATCTAATTAAATGGTTTCCGTATTTGACGCGGACAGACAAAAGACATCACATGTTTCTGTTTGGGTAAAGTTTCCAGGTTTGCCTTTAGAATTTTGGATTGAAAAATCACTTCTTGCAATGGCTAAATCTTTGGGTACCCCAATTTTAGTAGATAAACGTACGCTTAAGCATGAGTATGGCCACTTTGCTTCGGTTTTGGTTGATATAAATTTTACAGAAACAACTTCGGATTCAATTCACGTTACTGTGGGGGGATTGGATTTCTGGCAGCCTGTTGAGATTCAAAAGAAACCAAAAAATTTCACAAGTGTAAGATAATTGGACATACGGATCAGGAATGTAAGAAGCAAACTAAGATCTATGATGTTCAAAATTCATAAAAAAAGGGTATTGCTGAACTTCCTCAAACTGAACTAATGGTTAACAAAACTGGTGGACAAGGTAGCGATGTTACAGCAGAATGGCAAGTTACCAAGTGTAAGAAAGGAAAGAAGGCATCTATAATTTCGGTGGTTCCTGAAGTTGATAGGGTGGTGGTTACTAATAACATGGAGTATACTGCTTAGTTGGTGAATGCTAAGCAGTTGGAGGTAGAATTCAATAGAACAAAAAATGCTTTACAATCTGCTTTGGGGGATTTGGAGAAATCTAAACAAACAAAAGATTCAGATAGGGTTTTAGTACAAAACAGAAAAGGAAGTGAGAAGATACATGAAACACCACTATTTGATCAGTTAGAAGCTGGTGAATTTGTTTTGCAAAATCAATTTGAATTTCTAAACTATGGAGTGGAAACCTCTGCTGATGCTCAGTTTAGAGATGACCAGGAAGCTAAAAGAACAAGGATTCGCAATATAAGTCAGATAGCAACGAGGGTTCCTATACAGAATTCAGTCTCAACCAACTTAACAAATCAGGAGTTGGAAACAACAAATACAGGTGATAGCCTTACATCTAAAGGTTTGAATACGGGTGTTTTCCAAGTTGTAAACAACCAAAAAAACTCAGGTTTATAATGCATGTCATCTTTTGGAATATAAATGGCTTGGCTCGGGAGGAGTCTCGAGATAAATTGAAAGAGTTACTTAAAGATTTTAAACCTCAAATTTTCTGTCTAGCGGAACCTAAGGTACATTGTTCTAGTAACTTCTTAAAAGGTTTATATGTAGACGGTTATAAGAAGGAGGTAATCAATAATTCAGTGGGTTCTTCTAAGGGGAATTTATGGATTTTTTGGTTGGTTGATTTAAATACTCCGGTAGTGGTTAATTCAAGTAGACAAGCTATTACTATTGAAACTGAGGGTGTTATCATTTCTTTTGTTCATGCTAGTTGTTTTCAAGTTCATAGAAGACAGCTATGGCACCAGCTCTCTTCTGTTGATATTAATACTCCCTGGGTGGTCATGGGAGATTTTAATTGTGTTTTACGAGCAGATGAGAAGAAAGGAGGTTGTGAACCAAAAACCCCAGTTATCAATGATTTTACTGATTGGTTGGATGATAACATCCTTTTTGAAGCGGATTCTTTGGGTGCTAAATTTACCTGGGCTAATGGCCACTCAGGGGTTCGAAGAATTCTGTGCAAGTTGGATCGAGCGGTGATTAATGAGGCGTGGCTAAACAAATTTGAGAATTGGCGGTGTAAAGCTCTTCCGCGTGAAGTTTCCGATCATTATGCTCTTATTGACTATCCGCTAGAGACTTCCAGGCCTAAAAGGGATCCTTTTAGAGTGAAAAAAATGTGGTTCGTTCATAAAGATTTCATGCGAATGGTTGTTGACAGTTGGAACTGTAGGATCAGAATATCGCCACAAAAATATTCTTATGAAATTATTAACAACATTTCTGTGAGTTTTTCAACAACACTCTGCGAGCGTCGCAGAATAATTCAAAGAATGACGTAATAGACAACAACAGCATAAAACATGAGAAAGATGTGAAGATTTTGTAGTTGAAGAGAATGCTCGCGAGAACAAGGCGGGAGCTCGCGAGAATAAAGCAGGAAATGAAGATTTTGTGGTTATAGAAGAGTCTCGCGAGCACGATAGCAGATCCTTAGAGCACGATAGCAGAGCCTGTGAGGAGCATAGCAGAGGTCCTAAAATATGGGAAATATGAGTTCAATGTGAGCTGTCATCCACCATGAAGATACCTATATAAAGAGAAGAGCAGGAGAGAGAAAAGGGGACACAATTATAGAAGAGAGAGAGAGATTTTGCAGAGAGAATGTATTTTTTCTTTATCATCTTCTTCCCCAAAACCATATTTATAAATCCATTAATGGAGATTATCAATGTAAAATCAAATGTAAATTTTAACAATCATAGTGAAGAATCATGGATGTAGATCAAATTGATCGAACCATGTAAAAAATCTTGGTGTCCGCTTATAATTTTAGCATTTTGACTACCATTTTTATATGTAGATCTAGAAATTAATATCAAGATATGATAAGGGGTGTGTTGTAGGATTTCCTGCAACTACATTTTGGCGCTAAAAACAGGGATTTAAAGCGAAAAATTGTGAAAATTGTGGTAAAGATTGTTTAAAAGATAATCTAAGATAAGAAAATGATAGAAGAAAACAACCAATCAGTGGAAGATAAAGAAAAAGATCCAAAAATTTTGACGAAGTTTGGTCAAGAGTTTCAACGAAATACTAGGGTTCATTAGTTCCAGTGAGCTAATGAGTTTTGAAGACCAAAAAATGGAAATGGAAGTCTCAGCAAAGTTTCAACCAACAACGTTAACTTCACCGTAGCAGAGAAGGATTTGAAGTTTCAAATCACAAACAAATCCTTCACCAACAATCTAGTCTCAAAAGGATAAATTACTTCCTTATTTAACTATCCAGATCTGGGAATTTTAAGCCTTTTGTTCTTAATAAAAACTTGATTTTCTTTTGTTATCTTTAAAACAAAATTGTTTTTCTTTACAAATTTGGAACAAACAAATCTTGTTTTACAAATCCATCTAAGTGAATTTGAGAAAATTTAGAGTATCAAAAATTCTCAGTTGATTTGGGAATTTTCCCATGAACAAAGCCAAACGGATTTTAGATGATAATTTTCATTACAAGTCTAGGTTTGGCACAAATTTTTACAGATTGTTTATTGAATTAATGATCTGTTGTGTGCAGCGATATATGATTGAACATCTTTACAATTCCCAACAAAATTGTTGATGGTGAATGAAGAGATGAATAATTTTGTGAGGAAGCTTTATAGTTGAGGCAATAGCTGAATGGAGAGGACATCTTGTGGATTTTACACAAACTGTTATTCGCGTACAGCAAAGATTATTTTGCAGCAGCAACAACGAAGTCACGTAATCCCAATTCTCAGAAATAATCCATACAAAACCTATCAGCGATCAAAACTAGCGAGCAAAAGAAGATGGCGAAGTGCAACCACGAAATAAGGGATATAAGCAAAGCATACTTCGCAACATGTAGAGATCAAAGCCGAACCAACTTACTTCATCAGATATGAAGTTACTTCATCAATAATTTCTATGTTGTCGAGTAATCACTTCAGAATAGACAAACCTGCGAGCAACAAACCAACAAAGAACCCCGAACAAAGTAAAGACTCAAAGCAAAGGAGGAATTTTTTTTGTGAAGCATACTTCATCAAAATTTATTAAGTAGTGAAGCTCAATAATGAACGAAAAGTATGGAGATGTTTACCTCGACAACAATCCCAACGAGCCAGCCATCTCGTGTTACAAGCCCAAATCTTCTCAGCACAATCATCCTTCTTACAATAGAGAGCAAATTTGGAACCTCCGATAAACCCATTTCCAATGACCAAAATTAGTAGATGACAAGTCACCAGCAACACCAGCAAGGAGCGAAAGGACAATAAACTAAATGATGAATGTGAAGAAAATACAGGATAATGCTGTGATGTCTCATAACAACAACCCAATGGAGCCAGTGATAAAAAGTGGAACCATTAGTGACAAATCTTATCACCACAATGAACACAACAACGGCCAAGCACTTCGCAACAACTCAACAGCAATGATTTCATCTAATGGAGAAATATCACCTACACAGGAAAAGAAGAAAACAGCACAAAGCAAAGAACCAAAATCTGGTGATGTCAATACAAAATTAAACATGGATTCTCCACACGAAGACATTTATTATCAAAACCAAGATCAACAAGGATGAAGATTTAAAAACTCTTAACAAAATTGTTAGTGGAGTAAAAGAGGCGTGAATTCATGATTGCTTTCCTGCGAGGAAATAATTTTCTTTCCATCGAAGACATAGACTAGATAATAAGTATAGAGTAGAAAGAAAGTTGGAGCAAATATGGGACCCAACAACCACATCCACGTTCTGCAAAGCTATCACAGATAGTGACAAATATTTTATCGTAAAAATGTTTTTATTTTACTTGTTATTAACAGAAATGTAGGGTCTAAGCATCTAAGGAACTATGCTGTATAATATCGTACATTAACTATGAATAGTAATTTCATATCTAAGAGATTATGCTGTATACAATGTTATATAAATATAATGGGTCTGGATAATTACTTGATTGCAGATTAAAAGAAACTTGTTGACTCTTCTTGGGGAGCAAAGAATCCAAAGAAGCACACGGATCAACACCAAACAGCAAAAGAAGTGATGTTGTTCGCCAAAGAGGTATACAAGACTTTCTTCACGTGAAGTTTTCTTCCCAAATACCTGCGTGGATAAGAAAAAGAAAGTTTCGACAAGACCAGTTCATGGGGGTCCTCATGAGAGAAAACAACGAAATTCTTCAACAAAGAGCGAATAAAAGCTACTTGTCCGTCCAACAGCATGAAAAGACGAAAAGAGCCGAACTTGATAGAGCAAAGCATTCACAACGAATCATAATTTATGAGAATAAAATAAACAACTCAACTTAACCAGACAAACATCAACTCGTTCCAGAAAATTCAAGCAAACTATCGCCATCATTGAACTGCCACAAAATACAATATCCAACAAACCAACTATAAATTCCCAGTGAAGAAAAATGCAATGACCAGCGAAGACACAAAGGTTTCTTGCGGAGAAATGATTTCACAAGTTTGCAGCATGGAGAAATGGACAAGAAAACTGTAGGATCATTTAACCTGAAGACTAACGGTATAGCCAAGATAACTTCGCACGCTTTGTTAATAGGCTTTATTTTATTGAGAAGAAACATACAGAGAAGAAACTTCTATCAAGTAAGTATTAATGATGGAATAAGCATGAAGATTACCAATCAAATGGGAGAAAGAATAAACAATTAATGATGGAATATCATCTGCACAAAAAAGACGAAGAGAAGTATTATTATAAGTGGCAGTAATAAGAAAATAAGGTGTGCAAATTTTGCTACAAATTAGCACAGATGGTTCAGTGTGATAAATGACAAGCAGCAGGTCGCGAGATCCATTCTTGCTTCTCGGAAGTTTATTTTTATTCTGCGAGATTTGCAAGTTAGCCTATGATTATTTCGCAGATAAATCTCGCAAGCAAGAGAACTAGCACAGTTTGTTGGGTGGCTTGAATGCAAACAGCAGATCGCGGGATCCATTCTTGCTTCTTGCAAGATTATTTTTGTCTCTCGAACAGTTGACCTTTGATTACTTCGCAAGATCTTTGGTTAATTCGCAAGAGAGGGTTAGTACAACTGGTATGTTGCGAGAATATGCAAGAGGCAAGTCAAGGGTTCAAGTCTCACTTTTCACACTTCTTTTTGCTGCGAGACGTTCAGAAAACTCGCATAAGAGCTAAGTACCCTTTCTTAGAGCATTTTACTTCCAACAAATAAAAAGATTTTTGATTTAATTTCCAAAAAGGCGATACCCTCGCAAGACTTCAAAGATTTCAAAATTTCAAAAAACCAAGAAAATTCGATTTATGTATTTCTCTAGAATATCTTTTATAAAACAAAAAAAAAATTATTTAATAACGCAATACAATCGCTAGATTCCAAATAAGATTTCTAAGATTTTCTAGATTATTACTTTTACAAAAAAAATAATAAAAAAAAAATGGATTTAACAACGCGATACAATCGCAAGATTTCAAATAAGATTTCTTTAGAATATTTCTTTTACAGAAAAAGGTTTTTGATAACGATATAATCGCAAGATTTCAAAGAAGATTTCTAAGATTTCAAAAGATTTTACAGAATATCTAATTCAAATATGATGTTATCAGAATGAAAGAAGAAATGATAGAAATGAAAGAAGAAATAACAGAATAAAGAAACGCGAAAATATCGCGAGAAAAGCGAATAAAATTTCGCAGAGATTTATAGAATGGGACGAACCTTTATGGCGTACACCCTAGTTCGCGGGTACAATCTCGCAAGAGTCAAATGTAAGACCTAATAGTGCGTCATATAAGGGGGTATCTCTTTACATGATTCAGGGGTAAGGTTATACCACTGCTGGATCCTGAGTCATGGAGATGTTGGGGTTAAAGAAAACCTATCCAGGAGAGGTACCTTGGATTTCCAACTATATAAGGTTATACCCTGGTTGGACGACCGAGGGTCTCTTCTAAGAAGTGCAGAGTATGACCAAGGCGCCGAGGTACACGGTTGAGCCAAGAGTGCCCGGGACGGACGAACCTACCCTGGCCATTCTTGGTAAGTCTTGGCTATGATGCACTTGGCCCGAAGAAAACCCCACTTAGGGTGCAGTCTTGTAACTATAAGCCATATAGGCATAAAGGACAAGAGGCTGTGAAAACAACTGGTTGTTGGTAAATCTAGATGGGAGGAGCTAGTCTTGTATGGACGATGTTCCCTCCTTGAAGGGGCAACCAGGGGGAAGATAAGGGTGGCACCCTCCATTAGGGAGCTGATAAGTGTCTAAAGACGGAAATGTCATGGGGCTTTATGATCGCAAGAACATTTAGGACTGTCATATTGTCGCGTGACAAAAATTATACAGAGGCAACAAGCCATAAGAGAAAAAACATAAGATGAGATCAATGGGTTTTTACATGAAAGTGTAAAGACAACCTCCGATTTCATCGCAAGACGGCAATGTCATAAGGTTTTGTTCTCGCAAGGGAACTTAGACTTTTCATATTTTCGCAGAGAAATTGAAAAAATGCGGATAAGGCAAGATCAATGCGTCTTTACATGCAAATGTGAAGATATCCTGCGATTTTGTCGCAGATAAAAAAGAAAAATTGGCAAAATAAGACCTTTAACTAGGAAGGAAAAATAAGACCAATAGAATAATCTCAAACACTAACTATTTTCTTTTAAGAATGCAAGAAAGATTTGTTCATCGCAAGAGAGATAGCAAGTACTATTTAGAATCTTTCAGAAATAATATTCAGAATCTCCTAGAAGTATTGTTCAGAATTTCTCAAAAGTATTATTCAGCGTCTCTCAGCAGCACTATTTCATAATCTCGCAGCACTATTCATAATCTCACAGCACTATTTGAGGAGTACTATTCATAATCTCGCAGCACTATTCACGTCACTATTTCAGAATCTCGCGGAAACATTCAAAATCTTGCAGACTCATTCGGAAACTTACAAACTCATTTAGCATCTCGCAGACTCTTCCAGAATTTCGCAGGAGATGTGATTATTTCGCAGAATGTGCTAATTTTTTAAAAGAGATTATAGCATGAGGCAGAGGCAAGATAAGAATAAAGAAACAATCCGCTCATTCAACATTTTTTCAAGGATTCGACCTTCATAGATAAAGAACAAAGGCAACTATGGATTACCAAGCAAACATTTTATGTTCTTTATCTTCTCGGCAAGAATCATTTCCAAAAATGGACAAGAATTTTCATCAAAAATGAAATAATAATTTCACATGAATAGAGGCAATACTTATGACTATTGTTCAAGAAAGGATACTTCTTATATTTTGAGGATTGAGTACTTCTTATATTTCTTCAAGGATACTTCATACTTCACATACTTCAAGAGTTGATACTTCTTATTTAATTCGCAAAGATCCGGAACTTCACAAAAGAATATAGGCAAGTACGTATTTTTCAAGTCCAGTATTCTTTCGCTCATTCCTTCATCAACAAAGATCAAAGACTACTATAACAATTGATTTTTCCTTAAAGATCGCTCTTCAAGCAATATTCAAGGAAAAAGAGGCAAGATGTAGGATCAGAATATCGCCACAACAATATTCTTATAAAATTATTAACAACATTTCTGTGAGTTCTTCAACAACACTCTGCGAGCGTCGCAGAATAACTCAAAGAATGACGTAATAGATAACGACAGCATAAAACATGAGAAAGATGTGAAGATTTTGTAGTTGAAGAGAATGCTCGCGAGAACAAGGCGGGAGCTCGCGAGAACAAAGCATGAAATTAAGATTTTGTGATTATAGAAGAGTCTCGCCAGCACGATAGCACAGCCTGCGAGGAGCATAGCATAGGTCCTAGAATATAGGAAATATGAGTTGAATGTGAGCTGTCATCCACCATGAAGATACCTATATAAAAGAAGAGTAGGAGAGAGAAAAGGGGACACAATTTTAGAAGAGAGAGAGAGATTTTGCAGAGAGATTTTTAGAGAGAGAATTTATTTTTTCTTTATCATATTCTTCCCCAAAACCAGATTTAAAAATCCATTAATGGAGATTATCAATGTAAAATCAAATGTAAATTTTTACAATCATAGTGAAGAATCATGGATGTAGATCAAATTGATCGAACCATGTAAAAAATCTTGGTGTTCGCTTATAATTTTAGCATTTTACTACCATTTTTATATGTAGATCTAGAAATTAATATCAAGATATGATAAGGGGTGTGTTGTAGGATTTCCTGCAACTACAGGAACGTTCCGGCTACGGGCTCTACACCCTTTATTTTCCCTTTTAAACTGAGAAGACTGAAACATGCAATGAAAAATTGGAACTTAAGAGTATTCGGTAATGTTTATGCGAGACTAGAGCATGCTAAATTGACAATGGAAGTGGCTATTCGTGTCTCGGATGAAGACCCGGAAGATATAACTAAGCTGAATTTTGCAAAGGAAGCTACAGTTATTCTTCAAGATATGCGTGCTCAACAATCAGTTCTATTGAAGCAAAAGGAAAGAAACAATTTGCTCACTGATGGGGCTAGTAATACTGCCTATTTTCATGCCAATATTCGTTCTCGCATGAACAAAAATCGAATTTCAGAATTGGTGGATGATGAAGGGAGAATAATTTCGGAGTCTGATCATATTAGGGATCATGTGGTTTCTTTTTTCGAAAACAAGTTCAATGGTACGGATTTACCTATAGATAAGAAGTTGTTTAACTATGATCATAACAGTATTTCTTCGGAGGAAAGTCAAAGAATGGATGAAATTCCAACTTCAGAAGAGATAAAGTCTGTTGTTTTTGATCTGGGAGCTGATAGTGCACCTGGCTCGGATGGCTTCTCTGGATTCTTCTATAGGAACTGTTGGAGTGTGATTAAACATGATCTTCTCAATGCTATTACTTCCTATTGGAAAGAGAAAATAATACCACATGGTACCAACTCAAGTCTTCTGATTTTATTACCAAAGGTAAGAGGAGATAATATGCTTAGTAACTTTAGACCAATAGGTCTTAGTAATTTTTTCTTTAAAATTATTACTAAGATCTTAGCTACAAGACTGGATGGGGTGCTACATAATCTGGTTTCTGAAGAACAGTTGGCCTTTATGAAGGGGAGAAACATCCATGAAAACATAAGTGTGGCGTCGGAAATGGTAAATGAGTTAAAAACAAAACACAAGGATGGTAATGTGGGGCTACAGCTGGATATAACTCAGGCCTTTGACACGGTGAGTTAGTCTTTTATCATGGAGGTTTTTAGGAGGTATGCTTTTTCTCAAAACTGGTGTTCTTGGATTCTAACAATTCTTAGATCGGCGCGTATCTCCATTCTCCTTAATGGAACTCCGGAGGGATTCTTCAAGATTACTAGAGGTATTCGTAAAGGGGACCACTTGTCGCCTCTTATTTTTGTCTTGATGAAAGACGTTCTCAGTAGGAACATTACCAAATTATTTGTGGAGAAGAAGATGACGCCGATGCTGTCAAAAAAAGGTATTTCTCCTACTCACCTTTTCTTTGCGGATGATATAATGATGTTTTGTAAAGGAAACTTGAGGAGTGTGCATAATCTGCTTGCTTGGAAAATATCAACTTTCTTCGGGCCAATATGTTTTTCGTCAAAAAAGCAAGGTCTACTTCGGGGGTGGATCACCAAGTCACTGTAGGACAATCACAACTTCTCTAGGTATAGAGGTAGCTAATTTTCCAGACAGATACTTAGGTATCCAAATTATGCAAGGAGCAGTGAAATATGGTCATGTTAGTAATGTCATCGATAAAATTAAGGGCCAACTGGATGTTTGGGTGGGTAAATTACTCTCATTTCGGAACAGAATTGTTCTCATTAATTCGGTGATAGCGAGTTATGCGATTCACAACATGGCGGTATATAAATGGCCAAGGAAGTTCGTCCAACAAGATGAAAGAGTCATTCGAAATTTTATGTGGTCGGGGGATGTGGAAGTGGCAAGGAAATTCGTGGTGGCCTATCACAAGGTTTGATAACCTGTGAATGAAGGGGGTTTGGGAATCTATAGCATGGAGGTCACAAATAAGGCGATGCTCATGAAAATGTGGTGGAGTATTCGTTCTTCTAACAAAAACTGGGCTCGTTTCCTATGGGAAAAGTATACTACTAGGCTAAAAAGAATTAAGTTGTATGGTGTAAATTCGTCGATTCTTCCAGGAATTAGACAGGTACACATCATAGTGGATAGAAATACCAAAGTCCTTCT
This sequence comes from Papaver bracteatum, assembly GCA_023529315.1. Lineage (NCBI taxonomy): Eukaryota > Viridiplantae > Streptophyta > Magnoliopsida > Ranunculales > Papaveraceae > Papaver > Papaver bracteatum. The sequence continues at coordinate 15,740 of JAJJWX010002133.1, forward strand.
AGGAGATGGGAGGAATACTTCCTTGTATTTTGACATTTGGTACGGTAATGAATGCATTGCAGATATTCTAGGCCCAACAAACCTGGATAGTATTGTGATGGTGAGTGCGGTTATTGAGAACAATGTTTGGCAGGTGCAGGGGGTTCATGGTCAAAATCTGATCAAGGATGGAGTTGATCTGAACAATATGCCAACCTTACACAATGGAGCTGATGTGAGGTTGTGGATGCCAGATATGCATGGAAAGTTCAGTGTGAGTTCTGCAAAACATCTCATTCGAAAAACTTATCATGTCCTGGAAGTTTGTGGCTTACTGTGGAGAAAGATCATTCACCCGAAGCTTGCGGCACAAAATTGGAAGCTGACAAGAGAGGCATGTGCTACTTCAGAAAAAATTAAAAGAAGATTTAAAGTGGATCTAGCAAACAGATGTTACTTGTGCAAAGATGATGAAGAATCATTACATCATATTCTATGGACCTGTACTTATACAACTGAAATTTGGAAGTGGATTTCAGGTATTTTTAAACTCTCTCATAACTATGATGTAGTTCATGCTTACAAAGCGGCTAAAGGAAGAAGTAGAATTATCAAAGATCTGTGGCTACTTGGCATCATGGTAGTGCGTTCAGAATTATGGCAGACAAGAAATCTAAGATATTTTCAAAACAAGTCGGTCCAAATTCACTTCTTCAAACTAAGAGTGTTCAACTATATGTTTCATTTCTCTGCACGTTTAAAGAGCAACATGTTCAATACCTCCTCAGACATGGAGATTCTGAATTTCTTCCGTGTGAAGCATAGACAGGTTAAGATAACTCAGCCAGTTGAATGCTTTTGGTTTCATCCTGAGACACATGAATTACTCTTGTGCTGTGACGGTGCAGCAAGGGGTAACCCGGGCAATGCAGGGGCAGGGGTGGTTGGTCGTGACCATGAGTCTAAATTTATGGGGGCTATGAGCATCGGTTTAGGCACAACAAACAACTTTCTGGCAGAATTATATGCAGTAATTATGGGCTTGGAGTGGGCTTTGAAGTGGGCTTACAGGAAAATTTTGGTGCGCTCAGACTCTTTGAGCGCAATTCATGCTTTGTCAAACATCATGGTCCCTTGGTTTGCTCAGGAAAGGTGGAAAAGAATCAATCAACAATATGATTCAATACGCTTCGTCGATTGTTACCATGAAACGAATTTTGTTGCGGACTCAATGGCAAAAAGAGGGTGTCTTCTTAGACATGGGGAAGGACTAAATTATGTTGAGAGACCTTATTTTCTAAATTCTTTAGAATTTCCTAATATATCTTATTACAGGTTCAGATAATTTATAAGTTTAAGGGATCTTTGGATCTCATGTATGGTATTCTCGTTATAATTTCTTGATATTCATTAATACAATTTTTAACTTACAAAAAAAAAACACAAGCCTACGATATTGTGCATCTCAAAATTGATCCTAGGCATGTCAAATTTAAACTTGGGCATATCAAGTTTAATCTTGGGCACGGGCATGAAAGCACAACCCTACGGTCATAGGAATCTAAAAATAGATCCTAGGCATGTCAAATTTAAACTTGGGAATATCAAATTGAATGTTGGCATGGGTATGAAAGCACAACCCTATGGTCTTGGGAATCTCAAAATTGATCCTAGGCAAGTCAAAGTTAAACTTGGGCATATCAAATTGAATGTTGGGCATGGGAATGAATACACAACCATACAGTCTTGGGAATCTAAAAATTGATCATAGCCATGTCAAATTTAAACTTGGGCATATCAAAATGAATGTTGGGCATGGGAATGAAAGCACAAAACTACGGTCTTGGGAATCTCAAAATTGATCCTAGGCATGTCAAATTTAAACTTACGCATTTCAAATTGAATGTTGGGCATGGGAATGAAAGCACACGCCTACGATATTGTGCATCTCAAAATTGATCCAAGGCATGTCAAATTTAAACTTGGGCATATCAAGTTTAATCTTGGGCATGGGCATGAAAGCACAACCCTACGGTCTTAAGCATCTCAAAATTGATCCTAGGCATGTCAAAATTAAACTTGGGCATATCAACTTAAATGTTGGGCATGGGCATGAAAGCACAACCCTACGGTCTTGAGCATCTCAAATTGATCCTAGACATGTCAAATTTAAACTTGGGCATATCAAATTGAATGTTGGGCATGGGCATGAAAGCACAACCCTACGGTCTTGAGCATCTCAAATTGATCCTAGGCATGTCAAATTTAAACTTGGGCATATCAAATTGAATGTTGGGCATGGGCATGAAAGCAAAACCCTACGGTCTTAGGCATCTTAAAATTGATCCTAGGTATGTCAATTGAAAACTTGGGCATATCATATTGAATGTTGGGCGTGAGCATCAAAGCACAACCCTACGGTCTTGAGCATCTCAAAACTTATCCTAGGCATGTCAAATTTAAACTTGGGAATATCAAATTGAATGTTGGGCATGGGCATGAAAGCATAGCCCTAAGGTCTTGGGAATCTCAAAATTTATCCTAGGCATGTCAAATTTAAACTTGGTCATATCAAGTTTAATCTTGGGCATGGGCATGAAAGTACAACCCTACGGTCTTAGGCATCTCAAAATTGATCCTAGGCATGTCAAATTTAAACTTGGGCATATCAAATTGAATGTTGGGCATGGGTATGAAAACACAACCCTACAGTCTTGGGAATCTCAAAATTAATCCTAGCCATCACAAATTTAAAGTTGGGCATATCAAATTGAATGTTGGGTATCGTAATGAAAGCACAAAACTACGGTCTTGGGAATCTCAAAATTGATCCTAGGCATGTCAAATTTAAACTTGGGCATATCAAGTTTAATCGTGGGCATGGCCATGAAAGCACAACCCGACGGTCTTAGGCATCTCAAAATTGATCCTAGACATGTTAAATTTAAACTTAGGCATTTCAAATTGAATGTTGGGCATGGGAATGAAAGCACAAGCCTACGATATTGTGCATCTCAAAATTGATCTTAGGCATGTCAAATTTAAACTTGTGCATATCAAATTGAATGTTGGCATGGGCATGAAAGCACAACCCTACGGTCTTGGGAATCTCAAAATTCATCCTAGGCATGTCAAATTTAAACTTGGGCATGGGCATGGGCATGAATTCACATCCCTATGGTCTTAGGCATCTCAAAATTGATCCTACGCATATCAAATTTAAACTTGGGCATTTCAAATTAAATGTTGGGCATGGGCATGAAAGCACAACCCTTTGGTCTTGAGCATCTTAAAATTGATCCTAGGCATGTCAAATTTAAACTTGGGAATATCAAATTGAATTTTGGGCATGGGCATGAAAGCACAACCCTATAGTCTTGGGAGTCTCAAAATTCATCCTAGCCATGACAGATTTAAACTTGGGCATATCAAATTGAATGTTGGGCATGGGCATGAAAGCACAAAAGTATGGTCTTGGGAATCTCAAAATTGATCCTAGGCATGTCAAATTTAAACTTGGGCATAACAAATTGAATGTTGAGCATGGGCATGAAAGCACAACCCTACGGTCTTGGGAATCTCAAAATTGATCCTAGGCATGTCTAATTTAAACTTGGGCATATCAAATCTAATGTAGGTCATGGGCATGAAAGCACAACCCTACGGTCTTAGGAATCTTAAAATTGAACCTAGGCATGTCAATTTAAAACTTGGGCATATCATATTGAATGTTGGGCATGAGCATCAAAGCACAACCCTACGGTCTTGGGAATCTCAAAATTGATGCTAGGCATGTCAAATTTAAATTTGGGAATTTCAAATTGAATGTTGGGCTTGGGAATGAAAGCACAAGCCTACTATATTCTGCATCTCAAAATTGATCCTAGGCATGTGAAATTTAAATTAGGGCATATCAAGTTTAATCTTGGGCATGGCCATAAAAGCACAACCCTACGGTCTTGGGAATCTCAAAATTGATCCTAGCCATGTTAAATTTAAACTTGCGCATATGAAATTGAATGTTGAGCATGGGCATGAAAGCACAAAATTATGGTCTTGGGAATCTCAAAATTGATCCTAAGCATGTCAAATTTAAACTTGGGCATATCAAGTTTAATCGTGGGCATGGGTATGAAAGCACAACCCGACGGTCTTAGGCATCTTAAAATTGATCCTAGGCATGTCAATTTAAAACTTGGGCATATCATAATGAATGTTGGGCATGAGCATCAAAGCACAACCCTACGGTCTTTGGAATCCCAAAATTGATCCTAGGCATGTCAAATTTAAACTTGGGCATTTCAAATTGAATGTTGGGCATGGGAATGAAAGCGCAAGCCTAGGATATTGTGCATCTCAAAATTGATCCTAGACATGTCAAATTTAAACTTGGGTATTTCAAATTAAATGTTGGGCATGGGAATGAATGCACAAGCCTACGATATTGTGCATCTCAAAATTGATCCAAGGCACGTCAAATTGAATGTTGGCATGGGCATGAAAGCATAACCCTACTGTCTTGGGAATCTCAAAATTGATCCTAGGCATGTCAAATTTAAACTTGGGCATATCAAGTTTAATCTTGGGCATGGGCATGAAAGCACAAAACTACGGTCTTGGGAATCTCAAAATTGATCCTAGGCATGTCAAATTTAAACTTGGGCATATCAAGTTTAATCATGGGCATGGGCATGAAATCACAACCCCACGGTCTTAGGCATCTTAAAATTTATCCTAGGCATGTCAATTTAAAACTTGGGCATATCATATTGGATGTTGGGCATGAGCATCAAAGCACAACCCTACGGTCTTGGGAATCCCAAAATTGATGCTAGGCATGTCAAATTTAAACTTTTGCATTTCAAATTGAATGTTTGGCATGGGAATGAAAGCACAAGCCTACGATATTGTGCATCTCAAAATTGATCCTAGGCATGTCAAATTTAAAGTAGGGCATATCAAATTGAATGTTGGGATGGGCATGAAAGAACAACCCTACCTTCTTGGGAGTCTCAAAATTGATCCTAGACATGTCAAATTTAAACTTGGGTATATCAAATTGAATCTTGTCATGGGCATGAAAGTACAACCCTAGGGTCTTAGGAATCTCAAAATTGATCTTAGGCATGTCAAATTTAAACTTGGGCATATCAAATAGAATGTTGGGCATGGGCATGAAAGCACAAAATTATGGTCTTGGGAATCTCAAAATTGATCCTAGGCATATCATATTGAATGTTGGGCATGAGCATCAATGCACAATCCTACGGTCTTGGGAATCTCAAAATTGATCCTAGGCATGTCAAATTTAAGCTTGAGCATTTCAAATTGAATGTTGGGCATGGGAATGAAAGCACAAGCCTATGATATTGTGAATCTCAAAATTGATCCAAGGCATGTCAAATTTAAACTACGGCATATCAAATTGAATGTTGGCATGGGAATGAGATCACAACCCTGCGGTCTTGGGAATCTCAAAATTGATCCTAGGCATGTCATATTTAAACTTGGGCATCTCAAGTTTAATCTTGGGCATGGGCATGAAAGCACAACCCTTCGGTCTTGGGAATCTCAAAATTGATCTTAGCCATGTCAAATTTAAACTTAGGCATATCAAATTGAATGTTGGGCATGGGCATGAAAGCACACAAATATGGTCTTGGGAATCTCAAATTGATCCTAAGCATGTCTAATTTAAACTGGGGCATATCAAGTTTAATCATGGGCATGGGCATGAAAGCACACCCTACGGTCTTGGAATCTCAAAATTGTTCCGAGCCATGTCAAATTTAAACTTGGGCATATCAAATTGAATGTTGGGCATGGGCATGAAAGCACAAAACTACGGTCTTGGGAATCTCAAAATTGATCCTAGCCATGTCAAATTTAAACTTGGGCATATCAAGTTTAATCATGGGCATGGGCATGAAAGCAAAACCCTACGGTCTTAGCCATCTCAAAATTGATCCTAGGCATGTCAAATTTAAACTTGGGAATATCAAATTGAATGTTGGGCATGGGCATGAAAGCACAAAACTACGGTGTTGGGAATCTCAAAATTGATCCAAGGCATGTCAAATTTAAACTTGGGCATATCAAGTTTAATCATGGGCATGGGCATGAAAGCACAACCCTACGTTCTTAGGCATCTCAAAATTGATCCTAGGCATGTCAAATTTAAACTTGGGCATATCAAATTGAATGTTGAACATGGGCATGAAAACACAACCCTACGGTCTTAGGCATCTCAAAATTGATCCTAGGCATGTCAAATTTAAACTTGGGAATATCAAATTGAATGTTGGGCATGGGCATGAAAGCAAAACCCTACGGTCTTAGGCAACCTAAAATTGATCCTAGGCATGTGAATTTGAAACTTGGGAATATCAAGTTTAATCTTGGGCATGTGCATGAAAGCACAACCCTAGGGTCTTGGGAATCTCAAAATTGAACCTAGGCATGTCAAATTGAAACTTGGGCATATCAAGTTTAATCTTGGGCATGGGTATGAAATCACAACCCTACGGTCTTGGGAATCTCAAAATTGAACCTAGGAATGTCAAATTGAATGTTAGGCATAAGCATGAAAGCACAACCCTACGGTCTTGGGAATCTCAAAATTGTTCCTAGCCATGTCAAATTTAAACTTGGGCATATCAAATTGAATGTTGGGCATGGGCATGAAAGCACAAAATTATGGTCTTGGGAATCTCAAAATTGATCCTAGGCATATCATATTGAATGTTGGGCATGAGCATCAATGCACAATCCTACGGTCTTGGGAATCTCAAAATTGATCCTAGGCATGTCAAATTTAAGCTTGAGCATTTCAAATTGAATGTTGGGCATGGGAATGAAAGCACAAGCCTATGATATTGTGAATCTCAAAATTGATCCTAGGCATGTCAAATTTAAACTTGGGCATATCAAGTTTAATCATGGGCATGGGCATGAAATCACAACCCTACGGTCTTAGGCATCTCGAAATTGATCCCTAGGCATGTCAAAGTTAAACTTGGGCATATCAAATTGAATGTAGGGAATGGGCATGAAAGCACAACCCCACGGTCTTATGCATCTTAAAATTTATCCTAGGCAGGTCAATTTAAAACTTGGGCATATCATATTGGATGTTGGGCATGAGCATAAAGCACAACCCTACGGTCTTGGGAATCACAACATTGATGCTAGGCATGTCAAATTTAAACTTTGGCATTTCAAATTGAATGTTGGGCATGGGAATGAAAGCACAAGCCTACGATATTGTGCATCTCAAAATTGATCCTAGGCATGTCAAATTTAAAGTAGGGCATATCAAATTGAATGTTGGGGATGGGCATGAAAGAACAACCCTACCTTCTTGGGAGTCTCAAAATTGATCCTAGCCATGTCAAATTTAAACTTGGACATATCAAATTGAATCTTGTCATCGGCTTGAAAGTACAACCCTACGGTCTTAGGAATCTCAAAATTGATCTTAGGCATGTCAAATTTAAACTTGGTCATATCAAATAAAATGTTGGGCATGAAAGCACAAAATTATGGTCTTGGGAATCTCAAAATTGATCCATGGCATATCATATTGAATGTTGGGCATGAGCATCAATGCACAACCCTACGGTCTTGGGAATCTCAAAATTGATCCAAGGCATGTCAAATTTAAACTTGGGCATATCAAATTGAATGTTGGCATGGGCATGAAAGCACAACCCTGCAGTCTTGGGAATCTCAAAATTGATCCTAGGCATGTCATATTTAAACTTGGGCATATCAAGTTTAATCTTGGGCATGGGCATGAAAGCACAACCCTTCGGTCTTGGGAATCTCAAAATTGATCTTAGCCATGTCAAATTTAAACTTGGGCATATCAAATTAAATGTTGGGCATGGGCATGAAAGCAGAAAAATATGGTCTTGGGAATCTCAAAATTGATCCTAAGCATGTCAAATTTAAACAGGGGCATATCAAGTTTAATCATGGGCTTGGGCATGAAAGCACACCCAACGTCTTGGGAATCTCAAAATTGTTCCAAGCCATGTCAAATTTAAACTTGGGCATATCAAATTGAATGTTGGGCTTGGGCATGAAAGCACAAAACTACGGTCTTGGGAATCTCAAAATTGATCCTAGCCATGTCAAATTTAAACTTGGGCATATCAAGTTTAATCATGGGCATAGGCATGAAAGCACAACCCTACGGTCTTAGCCATCTCAAAATTGATCCTAGGCATGTCAAATTTAAACTTGGGAATATCAAATTGAATGTTGAACATGGGCATGAAAATACAACCCTATGGTCTTAGGCATCTCAAAATTGATCCTAGGCATGTCAAATTTAAACTTGGGCATATCAAATTGAATGTTGGGCATGGGCATGAAAGCAAAACCCTACGGTCTTTGGAAACCTAAAATAGATCCTAGGCATGTGAATTTGAAACTTGGGCATATCAAGTTTAATCTTGGGCATGTGCATGAAATCACAACCCTAGGGTCTTGGGAATCTCAAAATTGAACCTAGGCATGTCAAATTGAAACGTGGGCATGGGTATGAAAGCAAAACCCTACGGTCTTGGGAATCTTAAAATTGAACCTAGGCATGTCAAATTGAATGTTGGGCATATCAAGTTTAATCATGGGCATGGGCATGAAAGCACAACCCTGCGGTCTTAGGCATCTCAAAATTTATCCCAGGCATGTCAAATTTAAACTGGATCATATCAAATTGAATCCTGTCATGGGCATGAAAGTACAACCCTACGGTCTTACCCATCTCAAAATTGATCCTAGGCATGTCAAATTTAAACTTGGGCATATCAAATTGAATGTAGGGCATGGGCATGAAAGCACTACCACAAGGTCTTAGGCATCTTAAAATTTATCGTAGGCATGTCAATTTAAAACTTTGGCATATCATATCGGATGTTGGGCATGAGCATCAAAGCACAACCCTACGGTCTTTGGAATCTCAAAATTGATGCTAGGCATGTCAAATTTAAACTTTGGCATTTCAAATTGAATGTTTGGCATGGGAATGAAAGCACAAGCCTACGATATTGTGCATCTCAAAATTGATCCTAGGCATGTCAAATTTAAACTAGGGCATATCAAATTGAATGTTGGGCATGAGCATGAAAGAACAACCCTACCTTCTTGGGAGTCTCAAAATTGATCCTAGCCATGTCAAATTTAAACTTGGGCATATCAAATTGAATCTTGTCATGGGCATGAAAGTACAACCCTACGGTCTTAGGAATCTCAAAATTGATCTTAGGCATGTCAAATTTAAACTTGGGCATATCAAATAGAATGTTGGGCATGGGCATGAAAGCACAAAATTATGGTCTTGGGAATCTCAAAATTGATCCTAGGCATATCAGATTTATACTTTGGCATATCAAATTGAAAGTTGGGCATGGGAATGAAAGCACAACCCTACGGTCTTGGGAATCTCAAAATTGATCCTAGACATGTCAAATTAAAACTTGGGCATATCAAATTTAATCTTGTCATGGGCATGAAAGTACAACCCTATGGTCTTAGGCATCTCAAAATTGATCCTAGGCATGTCAAATTTAAACTTGGGCATATCAAATTGAATGTAGGGCATGGGCATGAAAGCACAACCCCACGGTCTTAGGCATCTTAAAATTTATCTTAGGCATGTCAATTTAAAACTTGGGAATATCATATTAGATGTTGGGCATGAACATCAAAGCACAACCCTACGGTCTTGGGAATCTCAAAATTGATGCTAGGCATGTCCAATTTAAACTTTGTCATTTCAAATTGAATGTTATGCATGGGAATGAAAGCACAAGCCTACGATATTGTGCATCCCAAAATTGAATCTAGGCATGTCAAATTTAAACTAGGGAATATCAAATTGAATGTTGGGGATGGGCATGAAAGAACAACCCGGCGGTCTTTAGAATCTCAAAATTGAACCTAGTCTTGTGTACGCGTGTCGTTACCACAACAAATTAATTAATACTTTACTACCTAATTAACAAGTAATATAGGGTAGTCAAGGTCGATCCCACGAGGAGCACGAGATTCTAGTTGTAAAATTGTCACACAAAGGGGGGTATTAAAAAGAATTTAAGAAAGTAAATAAAATAAACTAAGCAATTAAAAAGAAATCGATAAGAGAGAATAGATCAAGGAATCCTTCTTCGCTGCAAAACAATGATTAAAGTTATGTTCTTTTCCACTTCTTATTAGTCACAAATTATCACCAACCGTAGGTATAGCAGCTAGATCAGTGCTAACCCCAAAATCCCTTATATCACCGGATACGGAAGTTCTCGACTACCGGATTCTATTCACCAAACCACCTAGTAGTAGATCACTCAAGATGTAATTTAGTTAAACGCATTAAGATTTATGAATTTATTAGGTTGATATTAGTAGTTAAACTCTTAGATCAAGGTCCACTTGCTAACGTTGTTTTTACACACAATTGCTCCACGGAATCCCTCCGCAAGGTCTTATGTTTGCTACTTATGTGAAAAGTCAAGAAACGATTACTTATCCCCTAACTTACACTAGCTTTAGATTAGACTAACAAATCAATCTAGTTGTACACCTAGATAATCTATCAATCAATCATGAATGTCTTTAAGATCACTCCTATTAGTAAAAACAAACGATAATCATGTGAAAACTTCAAAGTAGATTTAAAACAAACTCAAAACATGTTAAGAACTAGGAATTCATCCTCAATCAAATTAGTTACTCATATTAAGAAGTTCACACAAAGAGAAAAGTATTGTGTGTGTAAAAGTGTGCAAAAGATATGTAAAAGATGTGTGTATCTAAGTGCATCTATATGTCAATGTGTCAATGTGTGTGTGTATGGAAGTGTAGAAATTCTTCTCTATTTATAGGCTTCAATGTTCTCCATATCTTATAAGGAATAGAATCCCTTTCCTTTTGTAGCTCAATTTCCAAATCCAAGCCTTTCTCAAATCTTCCATCTCCTCTTTCCAAATCCAAGCCAAATTCTTCATTCAATTCCAAGTCCAACTCTTCACATCCCATGAGAGAAATCCACACAAAATTCTGCAACTTTTGCTCGCCGGAAAACTGGGTTTTTGGCCGGAAATAGGCCGGAATCCGTTGCCGCCGGCCACCTGAAAATTCTGTCCCGGTCAAAGAATATTCCGTCCGTCAACCGTTATGACTAACGGTCAAACAGGTCAAACTAACGGTCAATCGTCAGTCAAAGGTCAAGGGGGAGGAAATCAGACACCGAGTAAGCTCGAGTTAGCTGTCTTAGTCGGCTGAGTAATCTGAGTTGGGGCGGATCGGCTCTTCGGACTCGTTCTGGATCGGTCTGGAACGGTTGTCGCCGGCACCGATTCGAATCGCCGGAGGGATGATTTGGCCGAGTTCCGTCTGTTTACAGGGCTTTTCCGGCCGTTGTTTCAGGCCTCAATTCTGTCTTCACCTGCGCAATTCCTAACATACATCTTGGATAATTCATTTACACAATTGTTGCTTCATCTGTTCTTTACAGCACCAGTATTCTTTTCTGCAGTGTGACAGCATTTCGTTCAACCCCTCTGTTTCCATGTCGTAATTTAAGCATCAATCTCATCTTCAATCCATCAGTTCAATCAACACCCCATTCTGTAGTTCGACGAAATCCCCCTCAACAGACAGCCCATATCTCCAATTTCTTCTCTGCTTCTCGATCCCTGCCACCAACACATTAACAGCGTCAGATTCAAAATCTCCTTCATCTCCTCTGAATTTCAGCGTCAATTACAATCATCGTTCATAGCCGCAAACCCATTAAATCTCTCAATCACAGAATCCATCCAAACCCTATTTTCTTCCATAGTCAATCGATCTTTTCCTTGGAGACAGTAGCATCAATTTCTTCTTGTTCTTGTACAGATTCAGTTCAACTTCAATCCCTAATTAATCACCACAATGACAGCCTCCCGATCTCAAGCTTTGTTACTCACGATCACCAGCTCTTCCCACTTTCTCTGCCTTTTTCAATCTCTCGATTTCAATTTCTCGGACATGGCTGCTGTGTAAGAAAACAGAAGATGGAATATCGATTTAGGGTTGAAACATATTTGGGTTGGCTATTTGCGCCCCATGACAAGTACACCCTCTGCTAATTACACCCTTTGATAATTTATAAGGGATACCCAGATAAAAGCCCCTTAGCCACAAATGGTCATTGCTTAGTACTCCTCCAAATCAGAGACGCCCCTTAATATTGGCTGGGATCTGTATAGTGTCCGCCCCTGAAATGACCTTTTTGCCCCTTTAGTTCAAATTGGAAATCTCAAAATTGATCCAAGGCATGTCAAATTTCAACTTGGGCATATCAAACTGAATGTTGGGCATGGGCATGAAAATACAACCCTACGGTCTTGGGAATCTAAAAATTGATCCTGGCCATGTCAAATTTAAACTTGGGCATTTCAAATTGAATGTTGGGCATGGGAATGAAAGCACAAGCCTACGATATTGTGCATCTTAAAATTGATCCTAGGCATGTCAATTTAAAAATTGGGCATATCATATTGAATGTTGGGCATGAGCCACAAAGCACAATGACGAGGCGTCGAATCTCGAAAAAATAATATTTCTCTACTTTTTACACTATCAAGTAGTATAATGTAAGCAGGATCGTCCCAAGGGAGGTATGAAGTCTAAGTTGTTATGCAAATACTCTTAGCAAAGATGATTTTGTTCTGGAAATTTTGTAAATTGTAAATTGTATTAAAAAATGAGATGGAATTGATTAAAGGTTCATTCTAGACCATGGAATACAAACCAAATTGATATATAGCCAAGTTCTTTGCATTATCATGTTACTAACAACCCTAGAATAATTATTACGCTCAACTATTCCGTTATTATCTCCTAAGCTCACCGGATACGGAAGCGCTCGACTACCGGTTCCTACTTGCCAAGTTTCCTAGAGGTACGCTTACTAGGTGTGAATTAAACAAATGCTCTAAGTTTTGTGAGATAAGGTTGCTCCTAGTGATGAACTCAAAAGCATGAATCACCTACTAGTGTTGATTTCTACATATGGATACTTAACAAAGTCCAATCATCAATACCCACATATTGCTACTTGTGTTTATCTTCTCTATACAATTACGGGTCGAAGAAAATCTAAACTAGCAAATAGATTAAGAATTAATGATTCAATTTCGAACTTAAACCCTTAACAAATAATCCATAGACAATAATAGCATGGTAGAAAATCAATCAATAACATAAATAAATGCAAGAGAATAAGTTATTTCATATCAATTGAAGATTCATATTTCGGGCTTCGAAATCGCCCTTAATCAAAAAGAGTTTTAGCTACTCATAATAATGGAGTTCATCATCAAACATAATAACTGAAATAATGAAGATGAAAATAAAACAAGGAAGAAAACCCTAGTTCCAGCTCTCTGCAAAACTCCTAGTAGAATAGAAAATACGTGATAAACAAAGTTGTAGAAGTCTTCCCCTTTTGTAGCTTTATTTCTCCAAACTAGGTCATAACTAAAAAGTCCAAGTCCAATATATCCACCAAGCCCATATAATTCATGTGTGAGAGTATCCCAGTAGAAATCTCTGCCAAAAACGAGTCACCGGAAAAATGGTCAGGGTGCCGGAACTTGGCCGTTGGCGCCAGAATCCGATCAATCAATGAGTCAGGCTATAGTCAGTCTCCGAGTCATCATTACTGCATCTGCAACTTCTTCATTCCATTTCATTTCTGCATACTACCACCATCTTAAGCACTTACAATTCCCATCGCCTGCGACACAATCCATGCCAGCAACAGCTCCAACTACAATATCTTTGAACAGCTGCACCTGCAATTTGAGCCGCAGCACAGATTCTCAGCTGATGTCTTATTACATAGCCTTCAATCCCCTTCAAGCATATCTTCTTGGCCAGCATCTACTCCATCTACAAATCACCCCAGCAGTACAAGCCTCTGTAGCTCCTCAATAATTCAGTAGCAGATCTGTAACATCTGCAATTGTCTCGGCTGTTTCCATTGTATCACCAGCAATATTAATCTTCAGAAACCCATCTTCCCTGCTAGTCCACCTGCAATATCTTGCCACTAGTTCAATCACCTGTAATACAACTCAGTCACTACAAACCCTTTGCTGCTCAGCTCCCAGTCGCAGCAACTTCATTCTTTCTATTCCCTGGCAGCAGCATCACCATTCGCAACTGCAACCAACATTCGTTATCACCAGCTCACAGCTACTCCAGCTAACCTCAACTTTATTCATTTACTGCAGCTGCATTTGTACTTGCACCTGCAATTTAACTCATTACAGTGCCAAATCCCATACCACCATCAACCATCCAACACCATAGACCCATTGAAAAACGGCTAACCTTCTTTCCCTGTATCAATACCCAGTTCTCACTACTCTGACAGCAACTCTGGTCCCTGTTTTCTCATCACAACAGTGGCTTGTTCTTTGTATTTATGGCATTCATTTTAGCAGCACTTCAATTCAACAGCTGCCAACTATATCTTATTGCTCATCACTCTCTCCCGCTGGCATCACCTGCCTCACCTGCTTCTTTGACATCAATTGTGACTGCACTTGCATTTCATACAACCCATTTCCATCACCTTCTTCCATCTTGAATAGAAATCATACACAACATACCAATTCCAGTTACTAAAATCACCAACTTCTTCAAACCAACAACACATGTTCCTTGTCAAGGATTTCATCAGCAGCACCACTGCATTTCAACCTCTTCAATATACTAGAACACCATCAATGGTTGTGCAACTGCTCTTGCTGTAATAACTCATTCAAGCAGCTGAACAAGTACCCTGTGTGCAGTTTGTATCCATCTCAAACCCCATGAAATAACAACCTCTATCAACACCTGAAGCTTATGTTCACCAGCTTCAAACCCTGATTTCTGTACATCTTATGCTCAAATCAATTCCTAGCTCTTCAATCAACTCAGAATATCACAGATTCACTCAATTCGAATACCCCATTCATCTGATTCTTCAACAGATCAATCATCTCATTGTGCTCTCCATTTGGATCTTAAATTCATTCAACAAACCCTAATTCTTCTTCTCTGGTTGAATTAATCCACAGCTTAATCGACCTTCTTGTTATGTACTTCCAGCCACCACAGACACTCTCATCCCTTCAATTGTTCTTCCATTGAACTCGGTAATTCCTCCATAAAGAGACGCAGCCATTCTATGTCTTTTTTTCAGGTAAATAAATGATAAGAAATATCATTTCTCTGAATTTTTGGTCTTGTGTAGGAACTAAAGTTGGATATAAACGCCACAGCTCTAAGAACCATCCCAGATAGAGTGCTAACATCACCTATGTTCTGGATAAGGGATAACCAAGTATGCAACCCCTTAACCTAGACTGGGCTCCGAATAGTGTTCGCCCATGAAATGACGCTTTCTCCTTTCGTGCTCCAAATGAACGCCTTCTTCTTTGAATTCTTTCACCAACAGTAACCATCTTTTACTTCTCAGATTCACTTTTTCCCTTTAATGTCTATTCATCACTAAAGTTGTCGTGCTTTTCAGACAGAAATTTGCATCACTAAAGACGACATACTTTTCAGGCAGAGATGAAGAAATAAAAGCAAATAATGAGAAATAGTTCGCCTTGTCCTTTTAAGCAGCAATTCTTCTTCTTTTGCTCCAATGACTCCAAAGTGCCTAAATACCCAAAAACAAAACATAAGATACATAATTTACAAGAAAACTAGCAGAGAAAGCATAAACAATAGATAAATATTAAGGTCTTTTAGACACCTATCACACAACACTACGGTCTTGGGAATCTCAAAATTAATCCTAGGCATGTCAAATTTAAAGTTGTACATATCAAATTGAATGTTGGGCATGGGCATGAAAGCACAACCCTACGTTCTTAGGAATCTCAAAATTGATCCTAGCCATGTCAAATTTAAACTTGGGCATTTCAAATTGAATGTTGGGCATAGGAATGAAAGCACAAGACTACGATATTGTGCATCTCAAAATTGATCCAAGGCATGTCAAATTTAAACTACGGCATATCAAATTGAATGTTGGCATGGGCATGAAAGCACAAAATTATGGTATTGGGAATCTTAAAATTGATCCCTAGCATGTCAAATTTTAACTTGGGCCTATCAAGTTTAATCGTGGGCATGGGCATGAAAGCACAACCCGAGGGTCTTAGGCATCTCAAAATTGATCCTAGGCATGTCAAATTTAAACTTGGGCATTTGAAATTGAATGTTGGGCATGGGAATGAAAGCACAAGCCTACGATATTATGCATCTCAAAATTGATCCTAGGCATGTCAAATTTAAATTTGGGCCTATCAAGTTTAATCTTGGGCATGGGCATGAAAGCACAACCCTACGGTCTTAGGCATCTCAAAATTGATCCTAGGCATGTCAAATTTAAACTTGGGCATATCAAATTTAATGTTGGCATGGGCATGAAAGCACAACCCTACGGTCTTGGGAATCTCAAAATTGATCCTAGGCATGTCAAATTTAAACTTGGGCATATCAAATTGAATGTTGGGGATGGGAATGAAAGCACAAAACTACGGTCTTGGGAATCTCAAAATTGATCCTAGGCATGTCAAATTTAAATTTAGGCATTTCAAATTGAATGTTGGGCATGGGAATGAAAGCACAAGCCTACGATATTGTGCATCTCAAAGTTGATCCTAGGCATGTCAAATTTAAACTGGGGCATATCAAGTTTAATATTGGGCATGGGCATGAAAGCACAACCCTACGGTCTTAGGCATCTCAAAATTGATCCTGGGCATGTCAAATTTAAACTTCGGCATATCAAATAGAATGTTGGGCATGGGCATCAAAGCAGAACCCGACGGTATTAAGCATCTCAAATTGAATGTTGGGAATTGGCATGAAGTATGACCTTACGGTCTTGGGAATCTCAAAATTGATCCTAGGTATTCCAAATTTAAACTTGGTCATATCAAGTTTAATCTTGGGCATGGGAAAGAAAGCACAACCCTACGGTCTTAGGGATCTCAAAATTGATCCTAGGTATGTCAAATTTAAATTGGGCATATCAAATTAAATGTTGGGCATTTGCATGAAAGCACAACCCTACAGTCCTGAGCATCTCAAATTTATCCTAGGCATGTCAAATTTAAACTTGGGCATATCAAATTGAATGTTGAGCATGGGCATGAAAGCAAAACCATACGGTCTTAGGCTTCTTAAAATTAATCCTAGGCATGTCAATTTAAAAATTGGGCAAAACATATTGAATGTTGGGCATTAGCATCAAAGCACAACCCTACGGTCTTGGGAATCTCAAAATTGATCCTAGGCATGTCAAATTTAAACTTGGGCATATCAAGTTTAATCTTGGGAATGGGCATGAAAGCACAATCCAACGGTCTTAGGCATGTCAAATTTAATTTGGGCATATCAAATTAAATGTTGGGCATGTGCATGAAAGCATAACCCTACGGTCTTGAGCATCTCAAATTGATCCTAGGCATGTCAAATTTAAACTTGGGCATATCAAATTGAATGTTGGGCATGGGCATGAATGCAAAACCATACGGTCTTGGGAATCTAAAAATTGATCCTAGGCATGTCAAATTTAAACTTGGGCATTTCAAATTGAATGTTGGGCATGGGAATGAAAGTACAATCCTACGATATTGTGCATCTCAAAATTGATCCAAGGCATGTCCAATTTCAACTACGGCATATCAAATTGAATGTTGGCATGGGCATGAAAGAACAACCCTATGGTCTTGGGAATCTCAAAATTGATCCTAGGCATGTCAAATTTAAACTTGCGAATATCAAGTTTAATCTTGGGCATGGGCATAAAAGCACAACCCTATGGTCTTGCTTTCATGCCTAACTTCTCTTTACTTTGATAATTGGTGCACATATGTGTGTCTTGCAGATATTATAAGTGACAATAGCCTTGATAGAAAGATAATGGTGGGGAATCTGTGGTCTCTGGATCATTGAACTTTCAGTGAAGCTCAGTTGGAGCATTTTATAGCTGCTGGTGTAAACATTGCTCATCGTCCAACTCCTATTGGAGGGGAAGACAACAGAATTTGGATGCCAGACTTGAAGGGTGTTTTCTCCGTCAGTTCAGCAAAAGAAATTCTGCGCAAAAAGTACTAGTGTTGGAAGGATATTCGTTGTTGTGGAACAAAGAAATTCACCCAGTTTTGGCAGCTCAGAACTGGAAAATTTCTGCGTCAAGTATGTGCTACTTATGATCTGATCAGGTCTAGGTTCAAGATTCAGCTGACAAACAAATGCATCCTTTGCGGAAACTCTGAAGAAACTCTGGAACATGTGATGTTTAGTTGAAGTTTTGCAGCAAAGGCATGGACGTGGTTATCTCAACTATTTGGCATAACACCAAACTTCAATCTGGTTACTTCTTATATTTTTTTTTTAAACAATTAATTTATTAAGAAAGAAAAAGAGAAAGAGGAGGGCTAGGCCTTACCTCTAAACAGAGAGCGGAGAGAAAAGGGAAATATACAATAAAATAAGACCAAACCGAAGCGAAAAAAGGAACACACTCATCCAGCAAACTAACAACAACAAAGAAAGGGAACAATCAAGTTTCCCCCTCTTTTCCCATATTTTCCAATTGTTCTTTGCTTTGCCTGATAAACTCTAAACGGTAATTCCTATCTTTCTGAAATTTATATTGGGCCTCACTAACTTTAATAGCCCGCAAAAATTCTCTCTCTTCATTTGTGAATTGACTTTTTTCAAGAAAATTCGTCACGTCCAACGAACGAGAAGGCCCACCATTTTTCTTGATATCCTCACGCACCTCCATAGTACGGTACATCTGTACCCCAGCGTTATGCTCGTCTATCT
Source organism: Papaver bracteatum (assembly GCA_023529315.1). Lineage (NCBI taxonomy): Eukaryota > Viridiplantae > Streptophyta > Magnoliopsida > Ranunculales > Papaveraceae > Papaver > Papaver bracteatum. The sequence goes on from JAJJWX010002133.1 coordinate 34,616, forward strand.
GTTTGTTACTCATAGTAACCGGAGATCTTCCATATTTGTTTTTATTGATATTTTTACTAGCAGCTTTAAAATCACTACTAGCAACCGGAGTTTAAAATATGGTTACTTCTTATAAGGCAGCTAAGGGAAGGAGTAAAATGGTGCGGGATATTTGGTTGCTTGCAAATATGGTCATAAAATCTGAGCTGTGGACAGGTAAGTAATAGGGCAGTTTTTGAAAAGCAGAAGCCAAACTGGAACATGTTTATTAAACATGTTTTGAAGCTCATTCAATACTACTCAGTCAAGTGTAAAGGATACATGAAATTTTTTGCTGATGATATTCTTGTCTTGGACTATTTTAGAGTTCAGCATAGGAGTGTGAAGTTCCAACAGCCAATGGAATGTTTTTGGCATCCTCCGGAGTGCAATGAAATGCAGTTATGTTGTGATGGTGCGGCGATAGGAAATCCGGGTAGAGCTGGTGCGGGTGTAATAGCTAGGGATTCGTCTTGTAATGTTATGGGTGCTCTGTCTTTTGACTTAGGGATTTCTTTGAACTATCTGGCAGAGTTATATGGAATCATAATTGGGATGGAATGGGCTACAAGATGGGGAATTAGGCGTATATGCATTCGTTCAGACTCGTCCAGTGTAGTGGAAGCTTTTAAAAATTCAAATTTACCTTGGTTTTCTACAATGAGGTGTCTGGAAGTGTGTATACATTATGACTCAATAAGATTTATTCACACTTATAGGGAGGCTAATTTTGCGGCGGATAATTTGGCTAAGCGAGGTTGCTACCTTAATAAGGAAGAGGGAATTCAATATGATGGAAGACCTAGTTTTTTAATTTCTGTTGAACCACTGAATGTTGCTTATTATCGTTTTAAATAGTTTGCAAGGTGAGGGTTCTCAAACCATTTTTTCTTGTAAATAACTCTGGTAATTTGGCTATTCATTAATATATTTTTTACTTAACAAAAAAATAAGACCGTAGGGTTGTGCTTTCATGCCCATGCCCAACGTTCAATTTGATATGCCCAAGTTTAAATTTGACATGCCTTGGATCAATTTTGAGATGCCTAAGACCGTAAGGTTGTGCTTTCATGCCCATACCCAAGATTAAACTTGATATGCCCAAGTTTAAATTTGACATGCCTAGGATCAATTTAGAAATTCCCAAGATCGTAGAGTTGTGCTTTCATGCTCATGCCCAACATTCAATTTGATATGCCCAAGTTTAAATTTGACATGCCAAGGATCAATTTTGAGATGCCCAAGACCGTAGGATTGTGCTTTCATCCCCATGCCCAACATTCAATTTGATATACTCAAGTTTAAATTTGACATGCCTAGGATCAATTTTGAGATTCCCAAGACCGTAGGGTTGTGCTTTCATGCCCATGTCCAACATTCAATTTGATATACCCAAGTTTAAATTTGACATCCCTAAGATCAATTTTAAGATGCCAAATACCGTAGGGTTGTGCTTTCATGCCCATGCCCAACATTCAATTTGATATTCCCAAGTTTAAATTTGACATGCCTTGAATCAATTTTGAGATGCTCAGGACCGTAGGTTGTGCTTTCATGCACATGCACTACATTCAATTTGATATGCCCAAGTTTAAATTTGACATGCCTAGGATCAATTTTAAAATAACTAAGACAGTAGGGTTGTGCTTTGATGCCCATGTACAAGATTCAACTTGATATGCCCAAGTTTAAATTTGAAATTCCTAGGATCAATTTTGAGATTCCCAATACCGTAGGGTTGTGCTTCATACCCATGCCCAACATTCAATTTGATATGTCCAAGTTTAAATTTGACATCATAGGATCAATTTTGAGATTCCGGAGACCGTAGGATTGTGCTTTCATGCCCATGCCCAATATTCAATTTGATATGCACAAGTCAAAATTTGACATGCCTAGGATCAATTTTGAGATGAACAATATTGTAGGCTTGTGCTTTCATTCCCATGCCGAACATTCAATATGATATGCCCAAGTTTAAATTTGATATGCCTAGGAACAATTTTGAGATGCCTAAGACCGTAGGGTTGTGCTTTCATGCCCGTGTCCAACATTCAAATTGATATTCCCAAGTTTAAATTTGACATGCCATGGATCAATTTTGAGATCCTCAAGACCATAGGGTTATGCTTTCATGCACATGCCCAACATTCAATTTGATATGCCCAAGTTTAAATTTGACATGACTAGGATCAAATTTGAGATTCCCAAGACCGTAGGGTTGTGCTTTCATGCCCATTCCCAACATTCAATTTGATATGCACAAGTTTAAATTTGACATGCCTAGGATCAATTTTTAGATGCACAATATCGTAGACTTGTGCTGTCATTCCCATGCCCAACATTCAATTTGATATGCCTAAGTTTAAATTTGACATCCCTAGGATTAATTTTAAGATGTTTAATACCGTAGGGTTGTGCTTTCACACCCATTCCCAACATTCAATTTGATATGCCCAAGTTTAAATTTGACATGCCTTGGATCAATGTTGAGATGCTCAAGACCGTAGGGTTGTTCTTTCATGCACATTCCCAACATTCAATTTAATATGCCAAAGTTTAAATTTGACATGCCTAGGATCAATTTTGAGATGCCCAAGACCGTAGGGTTTTGCTTTCATTCCCATGCCCAACATTCAATTTGATATGCACAAGTTTAAATTTGACATGCCTAGAATCAATTTTGAGATGCACAATATCGTAGACTTGCGCTTTCCTTCCCATGCCCAAATTTCAATTTGATATGACCAAATTTAAATTTGACATCCCTAGTATTAATTTTAAGATGTTTAATACCGTAGGGTTGTTCTTTCATGCCCTTGCCAAATATTCAATTTGATATGCCCAAGTTAAAATTTGACATGCCTTGGATCAATGTTGAGATGCTCAAGACCATAGGGTTGTGCTTTTAAGCACATTCCCAACATTCAATTTGATATGCCCAATTTTACATTTGACATGCCTAGGATCAATTTTGAGATACCTAAGACCGTAGGGTTGTGCTTTCATGCCCATGCCCAAGATTAAACTTGATATGCCCAAGTTTAAATATGACATTCCTAGGATCAATTTTGAGATTCCCAAGACCATATGGTTGTGCTTCATCCCCATGCCCAACATTCAATTAAGCCCAGGTTTAAATTTGACATGGCTAGGATGAATTTGGAGATTCCCAAGACCGTACGGTCGTGCTTTCATGCCCATGCCCAGCATTCAATTTGATATACCCAAGTTTAAATTTGACATTCCTTGGATCAATTTTGAGATGCCCAAGACCGTAGGGTTTTGCTTTCAAGCCCTTGCCCAGCATTCAATTCGATATGTACAAGTTTAAATTTGACATGCTTCGGATCAATTTTGAGATGCCTAAGACCGTAGGCTTGTGCTTTCATGCCCATTCCCAAGATTAAACTTGATATGCCCAAGTTTAAATTTGACATGCCTAGGATCAATTTATAAATTCCCAAGACAGTAGGGTTGTGCTTTCATGCCCATGCCCAACATTCAATTTGATATGCCCAAGTTTAAATTTGACATGCCTAGGATCAATTTTGAGATGCCCAAGACCGTAGGACTGTGCTTTCATCCCCATGCCCAAAATTCAATTTGATATACTCAAGTTTAAATTTGACATGCCTAGGATCAATTTTGAGATTCCCAAGACCGTAGGGTTGTGCTTTCATGCCCATGCCCAACATTCAATTTGATATGCCCAAGTTTAAATTTGACATCCCTAGGATCAATTTTAAGATGCTAATACCGTAGGGTTGTGCTTTCATGCACATGCCCAACATTCAATTTGATATACCCTAATTTAAATTTGACATGACTAGGATCAATTTTAAAATGCCTAAGACAGTAGGGTTGTGCTTTCATGCCCATTCCCAAGTTTAAATTTGACATTCGTTGGATCAATTTTGAGATTCCCGAGGGTTGTGCTTCATAACCATGCCCAACATTAAATTTGATATGCCCAAGTTTAAATTTGACATAGCTAGGATAAATTTTGAGATTCCGAAGACCGTAGAGTTGTGATTTCATTCCCATGCCCAATATTCAATTTGATATGCACAAGTTTAAATTTGACATGCCTAGGATCAATTTTGAGATGCACAATATTGTAGGGTTGTGCTTTCATTCCCATGCCTAACATTCAATTTGATATGCCCAAGTTTAAATTTGACATGCCTAGGATCAATTTTGAGATGCACAATATCGTAGGGTTGTGCTTCATTCCCATGCCCAACATTTAATTTTTTATGCCCAAGTTTAAATTTGACATGCCTAGGATTAATTTTAAGATGTTTAATACCGTAGGGTTGTGCTTTCATGCCCATGCCAACATTCAATTTCATAAGCCCAAGTTTAAATTTGACATTCCTAGGATCAATTTTGAGATTCATGGGACCGTAGGGTTGTGCTTCATAACCATGCCCAACATTAAATTTGATATGCCCAAGTTTAAATTTGACATAGCTAGGATAAATTTTGAGATTCCGAAGACCGTAGAGTTGTGATTTCATTCCCATGCCCAATATTCAATTTGATATGCACAAGTTTAAATTTGACATGCCTAGGATCAATTTTGAGATGCACAATATTGTAGGGTTGTGCTTTCATTCCCATGCCTAACATTCAATTTGATATGCCCAAGTTTAAATTTGACATGCCTAGGATCAATTTTGAGATGCACAATATCGTATACTTGTGCTTCATTCCCATGCCCAACATTTAATTTTTTATGCCCAAGTTTAAATTTGACATGCCTAGGATTAATTTTAAGATGTTTAATACCGTAGGGTTGTGCTTTCATGCCCATGCCAACATTCAATTTCATAAGCCCAAGTTTAAATTTGCCATGCCTAGGATCAATTTTGAGATTCCCAAGACCGTAGGGTTGTACATTCATGCCCATGCCCAACATTCAATTTGATATGCACAAGTTTAAATTTGACATGCCTATGATCAATTTTGAGATGCCCAAGACTGTGGGGTTGTGCTTTCATTCCCATGCCCAACATTCAATTTGATATGCACAAGTTCAAATTTGACATGCTTAGTCTCAATTTTGAGATGCACAATATCGTATACTTGTGCTTCATTCCCATGCCCAACATTCAATTTGATATGCCCAAGTTTAAAATTGACATCCCTAGGATTAATTTAAAGATGTTTAATACCGTAGAGTTGTGCTTTTATTCCCATGCCAAACATTGAATTTGATAAGCCCAAGTTTAAATTTGACATGCCTTGGATCAATGTTGAGATGCTCAAGACCATAGGGTTGTTCTTTCATGCAAATTCCCAACATTCAATTTGATATGCCCAAGTTTAAATTTGACATGCCTAGGATCAATTTTGAGATGCCCAAGACCGTAGGGTTTTGCTTTCATGCCTAAGCCTAATATTCAATTTGATATGCACAAGTTTAAATTTGATATGCTTAGGATCAATTTTGAGATGCCCAAGACCGTAGGGTTTTGCTTTCATGCCCAAGCCTAATATTCAATTTGATATGCACAAGTTTAAATTTGATATGCTTAGGATCAATTTTTAGATGCACAATATCGTAGGCTTATGCTTTCATGCCCATGCCCAACATTCAATTTGATATGCCCAAGTTTAAATTTGACATGCCTTGGATCAATTTTGAGATGCCTAAGACTTTAGGGTTGTGCTTTCATGCCCATGCCCAAGATTAAACTTAATATACCGAAGTTTAAATTTGACATGCTTAGGATCAATTTTGAGATTCCCAAGACCGTATGATTGTGCTTTCATCCCCATGCCCAACATTCCAAGTTTAAATTTGACATGCCTAGGATTAATTTTGAGATGCCCAAGACTGTATGATTGTGCTTTCATCCCCATGCCAAACATTCAATTTGATATACCCAAGTTTAAATTTGACATGCCTAGGATCAATTTTGAGATTCCCAAGACCGTAGGGTTTTGCATTCATGCCCATGCCCAAGATTAAACTTGATTTGCCCAATTTTAAAATTGACATTCCTAGGATCGAATATGAGATTCCCAAGACCGTAGGGTTGTGCTTTCATGCCCATGCCCAAGATTAAACTTGATATGACCAAGTTTAAATTTGACATGCCTAGGATCAATTTTGAGATTCCCAAGACCGTAGTGTTGTGCTTCATGCCTATGCCCAACATTCAATTTTATATGCCCAAGTTTAAATTTGACATGCCTAGGATCGATTTTGAGATGCCTAAGACCGTAGGGTTGTGCTTTCATGCCCATGCCCAAGATTAAACTTGATATGCCCATGTTTAAATTTGACATTCGTTGGATCAATTTTGAGATTCCTGAGGGTTGTGCTTCATAACCATGCCCAACATTCAATTTGATATGCCCAAGTTTAAATTTGACATAGCTAGGATAAATTTTGAGATTCCGAAGACCGTAGAGTTGTGCTTTCATGCCCATGCCCAATATTCAATTTGATATGCACAAGTTTAAATTTTACATGCCTAGGATCAATTTTGAGATGCACAATATTGTAGGGTTGTACTTTCATTCCCATGCCTAACATTCAATTTGATATGCCCAAGTTTAAATTTAACATGCCTAGGATCAATTTTTAGATGCACAATATCGTATACTTGTGCTTCATTCCCATGCCCAACATTTAATTTGTTATGCCCAAGTTAAAATTTGACATCCCTAGGATTAATTTTAAGATGTTTAATATCGTAGGGTTGTGCTTTCATTCCCATGCCCAACATTCAATTTGATAAGCCCAAGTTTAAATTTGCCATGCCTAGGATCAATTTTGAGATTCCCAAGACCGTAGGGTTGTGCATTCATGCCCATGCCCAACATTCAATTTGATATGCACAATTTTAAATTTGACATGCCTATGATCAATTTTGAGATGCACAAGACTGTGGGGTTGTGCTTTCATTCCCATGCCCAACATTCAATTTGATATGCAGAAGTTCTAACTTGACATGCCTAGGATCAATTTTGAGATGTACAATATTGTATACTTGTGCTTCATTCCCATGCCCAACATTCAATTTGATATGCCCAAGTTTAAATTTGACACCCCTAGGATTAATTTTAAGATGTTTAATACCGTAGAGTTGTGCTTTCATGCCCATGCCAAACATTCAATTTGATAAGCCCAAGTTTAAATTTGATATGCCTTGGATCAATGTTGAGATGCTCAAGACCGTAGGGTTGTGCTTTCATGCAAATTCCCAACATTCAATTTGATATTCCCAAGTTTAAATTTGACATGCCTAGGATCAATTTTGAGATGCCCAAGACCGTAGGGTGTTGCTTTCATGCCCAAGCCTAACATTCAATTTGATATGCACAAGTTTAAATTTGATATGCTTAGGATCAATTTTGAGATGCACAATATCGTAGGCTTATGCTTTCATGCCCATGCCCATGCCCAACATTCAATTTGATATGCCCAAATTTAAATTTGACATGCCTTGGATCAATTTTGAGATGCCTAAGACTTTAGGGTTTTTCTTTCATGCCCATGCCCAAGATTAAACTTAATATGCCCAAGTTTAAATTTGACATGCCTAGGATGAATTTTGAGATGCCCAAGACCGTATGATTGTGCTTTCATCCCCATGCCCAACATTCAATTTGATATACCCAAGTTTAAATTAAACATGCCTAGGATCAATTTTGAGATGCCCAAGACCGTATGATTGTGCTTTCATTCCCATGCCCATCATAAATTTGGTATAACCAAGTTTAAATTTGACATGCCTAGGATCAATTTTGAGATTCCCAAGACCGTAGGGTTTTGTATTCATGCCCATGCCCAAGATTAAACTTGATTTGCCCAATTTTAAATTTGACATTCTTAGGATCGATTATGAGATTCCCAAGACCGTAGGGTTGTGCTTCATGCCCATGCCCAACATTCAATTTGATATGCCCAAGTTTAAATTTGACATGCCTAGGATCAATTTTGAGATGCCTATGACCGTACGGTTGTGCTTTCATGCCCATGCCCAAGATTAAACTTGATATGCCCAACTTTAAATTTGACATGCCTATGATCAATTTTGAGATTCCCAAGACCGTAGGGTTGTGCTTCATGCCCATGCCCAACATTCAATTTGATATGCCCAAGTTTAAATTTGACATGGCTAGGATCAATTTTGAGATTCCTAAGACTGTAGGGTCGTTCTTTCATGCCCTTGCCCAACATTCAATTTGACATGTACAAGTTTAAATTTGACATGCCTAGGATCAATTTTGAGATGCCCAAGACCGTAGGGTTGTGCTTTCATTCCCACGCCCAACATTCAATTTGATATGCCCAAGTTTAAATTTGACATGCCTAGGATCAATTTTGAGATGCCCAAGACCGTGGGATTTTTCTTTCATGCCCATGCCCTACATTCAATTTGATATGCCCAAGTTTAAATTTGACATGCCTAGGATCAATTTTAAGATGCCTAATACCGTAGGGTTGTGCTTTCATCCCCATGCCCAACATTCAATTTGATATACCCAAGTTTAAATTAAACATGCCTAGGATCAATTTTGAGATGCCCAAGACCGTATGATTGTGCTTTCATTCCCATGCCCATTATAAATTTGGTATAACCAAGTTTAAATTTGACATGCCTAGGATCAATTTTGAGATTCCCAAGACCGTAGGGTTTTGTATTCATGCCCATGCCCAAGATTAAACTTGATTTGCCCAATTTTAAATTTGACATTCCTAGGATCGATTATGAGATTCCCAAGACCGTAGGGTTGTGCTTCATGCCCATGCCCAACATTCAATTTGATATGCCCAAGTTTAAATTTGACATGCCTAGGATCAATTTTGAGATGCCTATGACCGTACGGTTGTGCTTTCATGCCCATGCCCAAGATTAAACTTGATATACCCAACTTTAAATTTGACATGCCTATGATCAATTTTGAGATTCCCAAGACCGTAGGGTTGTGCTTCATGCCCATGCCCAACATTCAATTTGATATGCCCAAGTTTAAATTTGACATGGCTAGGATCAATTTTGAGATTCCTAAGACCGTAGGGTCGTTCTTTCATGCCCATACCCAACATTCAATTTGCTATGCGTAAGTTTAAATTTGACATGCCTAAGATCAATTTTGAGATGCACAATATCGTTGGCTTGTGCTCTCTTGCCCATGCCCAACATTAAATTTCACATGCCTTGGATCAATTTTGAGATGCCTAAGACCGTAGGGTTGTGCTTTCATGCCCATGCCCAAGATTAAACTTGATATGCCCAAGTTTAAATTTGACATGCCTAGGATCAATTTTGAGATTCCAAAGACCGTAGGATTTTGCTTTCATGCCCATGCCCAACATTCAATTTGATATGCCCAAGTTTAAATTTGACATGCCTAGGATCAATTTTAAGATGCCTAATACCGTAGGGTTGTGCTTTCATGCCCATGCCCAACATTAAATTTGATATGCTCAAGTTTAAATTTGACATGCCTAGGATCAATTTTGAGATGCCTAAGAACGTAGGGTTGTGCTTTCATTCCCATGCCCAACATTCAATTTGATATGCACAAGTTTAAATTTGACATGCCTAGGATCAATTTTGAGATGCCTAATATCGTAGGGTTGTGCTTTCATGTCCATGCCCAAGATTAAACTTGATATGCCCAACTTTAAATTTGACATGCCTAGATCAATTTTGAGATTCCCAAGACCAAAGGATTGTGCTTTCATCCCCATGCCCAACATTCAATTTGATATGCCCAAGTTTAAATTTGATATGGCTAGGATCAATTTTGAGATTCCTAAGACCGTAGGGTTGTGCTTTCATGCCCATGCCCAACATTCAATTTGACATGTACAAGTTTAAATTTGACATGCCTAGGATCAATTTTGAGATGCCCAAGACCGTAGGGTTGTGCTTTCATTCCCATGCCCAACATTCAATTTGATATGCCCAAGTTTAAATTTGACATGCCTAGGATCAATTTTGAGATGCCCAAGACCGTGGGATTTTTCTTTCATGCCCATGCCCTACATTCAATTTGATATGCAATGATTTAAATTTGACATGATTAGAATCAATTTTGAGATGCACAATATCGTAGGCTTGTGCTTTCATTCCCATGCCCAGCATTCAGTTTGATATGCCCAAGTTTAAATTTGGCATGCCTTGGATCAATTTTGAGATGCCTAAGACCGTAGGGTTGTGCTTTCATGCCCATGCCCAAGATTAAACTTGATATGACCAAATTTAAATTTGACATGCCTAGGATCAATTTTGAGATTCCCAAGACCGTAGTGTTGTGCTTCATGCCTATGCCCAACATTCAATTTTATATGCCCAAGTTTAAATTTGACATGCCTAGGATCGATTTTGAGATGCCTAAGACCATAGGGTTGTGCTATCATGCCCATTCCCAAGATTAAACTTGATATGCCCAAGTTTAAATTTGACATTCGTTGGATCAATTTTGAGATTCCCGAGGGTTGTGCTTCATAACCATGCCCAACATTCAATTTGATATGCCCAAGTTTAAATTTGACATAGCTATGATAAATTTTGAGATTCCGAAGACCGTAGAGTTGTGCTTTCATGCCCATGCCCAATATTCAATTTGATATGCACAAGTTTAAATTTGACATTCCTAGGATCAATTTTGAGATGCACAATATTGTAGGGTTGTACTTTCATTCCCATGCCTAACATTCAATTTGATATGCCCAAGTTTAAATTTGACATGCCTAGGATCAATTTTGAGATGCACAATATCGTATACTTGTGCTTCATTCCCATGCCCAACATTTAATTTGTTATGCCCAAGTTTAAATTTGACATCCCTAGGATTAATTTTAAGATGTTTAATACCGTAGGGTTGTGCTTTCATTCCCATGCCCAACATTCAATTTGATATGCCCAAGTTTAAATTTTACATGAATATGATCAATTTTGAGATTCCCAAGACCGTAGGGTTGTGCATTCATGCCCATGCCCAACATTCAATTTGATATGCACAAGTTTAAATTTGACATGCCTATGATCAATTTTGAGATGCCCAAGACTGTGGGGTTGTTCTTTCATTCCCATTCCCAACATTCAATTTGATATGCCCAAGTTTAAATTTGACATGCCTAGGATCAATTTTAAGATTCCTAATACCGTAGGGTTGTGCTTTGATGCCCATGCCCAACATTCAATTTGATATGCCCAAGTTTAAATTGGACATGGCTAGGATCAATTTTGAGATTCTCAACACCGTAGTTTTGTACTTTTATGCATATACCCAACATACAATTTGATCTGCCCAAGTTTAAATTTGACATGCCTAGGATCAATTTTGAGATGCAAAATATCATAGGATTGTGCTTTCTTTCCCATGCCCAACATTTAATTGGATATGCTCAAGTTTAAATTTTACATGCATATGATCAATTTTGAGATGCTTAAGACCGTAAGGTTCTTCTTTGATGCCCATGCCCAACATTCAATTTGATATGCCTATGATCGTAGGATCAATTTTAAATTTGACCGTAGGGTTGACATGCCTAGGATCAATTTTGAGATACCCAAGACCGTAGGGTTGTGCTTTCATTCCCATGCTCAACATTCAATTTGATATGCCCAAGTTTAAATTTGACATGCCTAGGATCAATTTTGATATGCCTAAGACCGTACGATTGTGCTTTCATGCCCATGCCCAAGATTAAACTTGACATGCCCAACTTTAAATTTGACATGCCTATGATCAATTTTGAGATTCCCAAGACCCTAGGGTTGTGCTTCATGCCCATGCCCAACATGAATTTTGAGATTCCTAAGACCGTAGGGTTGTTCTTTCATGCCCATGCCCAACATTCAATTTGATATGCATAAGTTTAAATTTGACATGCCTAAGATCAATTTTGAGATGCACAATATCGTAGGCTTGTGCTTTCTTTCCCATGCCCAATATTTAATTTGATATGCCCAAGTTTAAATTTGACATGCCTAAGATCAATTTTGAGATGCAGAATATCGTAGGCTTGTGCTATCATGTCCATGCCCAAGATTAAACTTGATATTCCCAAGTTTAAATTTGACATTGCTAGGATCAATTTTGAGATTCCCAAGACCGTAGGGTTTTTCTTTCATTCCCATGCCCAATATTCGATTTGATATACCCAAGTTTAAATTTGACATGGCTAGGATCAATTTTGAGATGCCCAAGACCGTGGGATTTTTCTTTCATGCACATGCCCTACATTCAATTTGATATGCACAAGTTTAAATTTGACATGCTTAGGATCAATTTTGAGATGCACAATATCGTAGGCTTGTGCTTTCATGCCCATGCCCAACATTCAGTTTGATATGTCCAAGTTTAAATTTGGCATGCCTTTTATCAATTTTGAGATGCCTAAGACCGTAGGGTTGTGCTTTCATGCCAATGCTCAAGATTAAACTTGATATGCCCAAGTTTAACTTTGACATGCCTAGGATCAATTTTGAGATTCCCAAGACCGTAGGATTGTGCTTTTATGCACATGCCCAACATTCAATTTGATATGCCCAAGTTTATATTTTACATGCCTAGGATCAATTTTAAGATGCCTAATACCGTAGGGTTGTTCTTTCACGCCCATGCCCAACATTCAATTTGATATGCTTGAGTTTAAATTTGACATGCCTAGGATCAATTTTGAGATGCCCAAGACCGTAGGGTTGTGCTTTTATTCCCATGCCCAACATTAAATTTGATATGCACAAGTTTAAATTTTTCATGCCTAGGATCAATTTTGAGATGCCTAATATCGTAGGGTTGTGCTTTCTTGTCCATGCCCCAGATTAAACTTGATATGCCCAACTTTAAATTTGACATGCCTATGATCAATTTTTAGATTCCCAAGACCATATGATTGTGCTTTCATCCCCATGCCCAACATTCAATTTGATATGCCCAAGTTTAAATTTGACATGGATAGGATCAATTTTGAGATTCCTAAGACCGTAGGGTTGTGCTTTCATGCCCATGCCCAACATTCAATTTGATATGTACAAGTTTAAATTTGACATGCCTAGGATCAATTATGAGATGCCCAAGACCGTAGGGTTGTGCTATCATTCCGATGCCCAACATTCAATTTGATATGCCCAAGTTTAAATTTGACATGCCTAGGATCAATTTTGAGATGCCCAAGACCGTAGGGTTGTGCTTTCATTCCCATGCCCAACATTCAATTTGATATGCCCAAGTTTAAATTTGACATGCCTAGGATCAATTTTGAGATTCCCAAGACCGTAGGATTGTGCTTTCATCCCCATGCCCAACATTCAATTTGATATGCCCAAGTTTAAATTTGACATGGCTAGGATCAATTTTGAGATTCCTAAGACCGTAGGGTTGTGCTTTCATGCCCATGCCCAAGATTAAACTTGATATTCCCAAGTTTAAATTTGACATGCCTAGGATCAATTTTGAGATTCCCAAGACCATAGGATTGTGCTTTCATCCCCATGCCCAACATTCAATTTGATATGCCCAAGTTTAAATTTGACATGGCTAGGATCAATTTTGAGATTCCTAAGACCGTAGGGTTGTTCTTTCATGCCCATGCCCAAGATTAAACTTGATATTCCCAAGTTTAAATTTGACATGCCTAGGTTCAATTTTGAGATTCCCAAGACCGTAGGATTGTGCTTTCATGCCCATGCCCAACATTCAATTTGATATGCCCAATTTAAATTTGACATGCCTAGGATCGTTATTTAGGAGTCCAGCTCATGCCAGGGAGAATTAAGTATCAACACATCGCTAATGTTGTTGAGAAAATTAAGGATCAGCTGAATGGGTGGAAGGGTAGACACCTTTCTTTTAATGACAGAATAGTTATGGTGAAATCTATTATCAACAGTTACTTCGGCCACAATATGGCTATCTACCGGTGGCTGAGAAAATTCATCAACCAATGTGAGAGAGCAATTCGTAACTTCATATGGTCCGGAGATTCTGAGGTTAGAAGAGCTGTGGTGGTGGCCTACGATAAGATCTGTTGCCCGGTGGAGGAGGGCGGATTGGGGTTAACTCGTATGTCTACCTTGAATTCGGCGCTTCTTATGAAACTGTGGTGGAATATCCGTACTTTTGATAAGAAGTGGGCAGGTTTATTTCGGAGCAAGTTCTTTGGGAGAAATGGTAAGCTGAAGACTTACAGCGTCAAGTCTTCTATCATTTCGGGTATCCGCAAGGTTTACAAGGTAGTTGACTCTAATATGAAGGTGCTGCTTGGGGATGGGAGGTCTACATCGCTTTACTATGATGCTTGGCATGGTAATACTTGTATTGCAGAGTTACTAAATGATGTCTCTCTCACCAAAACTATTATGGTAAGCGAAATGACTGAAGGCAATAGGTGGAATATCTTTGAAGATCATTTACACAACATTGTAGCTGCCAATCTGGATGTTGATAATCTTCCTCAGCTACGTGTAGAGCCGGATAAGTTTATATGGATGCCAAACTACAAAGGTCAGTTCTCTGTGGCCTCAGCAAAGAGCTTGATTAGGCAGACGTACGGGGTCCTGGAGGGAGCTTCGCTGCTATGGCGAAAGGAAATTCACCCAAAGCTGGCTGCTCAAAATTGGAAGTTCCTGCGGAATGCCTGTGCAACAAATGACATAATCAAATCGAGATTCAAGATACATCTAGCAAACAATTGTGCAATTTGTGGAGTCTCGGAGGAAACTCTTCATCACATTCTTTATGACTGTATTTTTGCGGTTAAAGCCTGGATTTGGATTTCTTCTGTTTTTCAGGTTAAAGCTAAGGAAAATTTGATAATCTCCTGCAAATCGGCGGTGGGTAGAAGTCGTATGACTAGAGACCTGTGGCTTTTGGCAAACTTGGTAATCAGGTCGGAGCTTTGTGAAGTAAGAAACAAGGCGGTTTTCGAGAACCAAAAAACCTCCTGGAATGTTTTCTTCAGGAAAGTTCTCATTAGCATTCAGGAATTCTCTATTCGTCTAAAGGGTGATATGAAAAATTGCAGTGAATACTTGATTCTTCTAGATTACTTTCGGGTGAAGCATAGGAGCGTCAGGATGGTTACTCCGGTGGAATGTTTTTGGCATCCTCCTAACTGCGACGAGCTGCAACTGTGCTGTGATGGCGCAGCAAGGGGAAATACAGGGGTGGCGGGGGCTGGAATAGTGGCAAGAGACGCACATTGCAATGTAGTGGGGGCTTTGGCAGTTGGTCTGGGCTCTACAACAAATTACTTAGCGGAAATTTATAGCATTCTAGTGGACTTGGAATGGGCCACTAAATGGAGCTTTGGTCGAATTTCAATTAGGTCAGACTCAGAAACTGTGGTTAAGTCCTTCAAGGAAAACAACCTGCCCTGGTTCGCAACTCCAAGATGGCTGGTAGTTAGGCAGTCTTATGAAAACATTCGGTTCGATCACACGTTTCGAGAAGCGAATTTCTCGGCGAACGCAATGGCAAAGTTGGGTTGTACACTTCGTAATGAGGAGGGGAAACAATTCGTTGGAAAACCACAATTTCTGAATACGGTCGAAAAACCAAATGTGGGTTATTTTAGATTAAAGTAATGTCTTTTAGATTCTAAAGGGTACTTCCCCTAGTTTGTCATAAAACGGTTTTTGTTATCTTGGTTATTTATAATACAAATTTTTGACTTACCAAAAAAAAAACCTAGGATCAATTTTAAGATGCCTAATACCGTAGGGTTGTGCTTCCACGCCCATACCCAACATTCAATTTGATATGCTCAAGTTTAAATTTGACATGCCTAGGATCAATTTTGAGATGCCCAAGACCGTAGGGTTGTGCTTTCATTCCCATGCCCAACATTCAATTTGATATGCACAAGTTTAAATTTTACATGCCTAGGATTAATTTTGAGATGCTTAATATCGTAGGGTTGTGATTTCATGTCCATGCCCAAGATTAAACTTGATATGCCCAACTTTAAATTTGACATGCCTATGATCAATTTTGAGATTCCCAAGACCATAGGATTGTGCTTTCATCCCCATGCCCAACATTCAATTTGATATGCCCAAGTTTAAATTTGACATGGGTAGGATCAATTTTGAGATTCCTAAGACCGTAGGGTTGTGCTTTCATGCCCATGCCCAACATTCAATTTGATATGTATAAGTTTAAATTTGACATGCCTAGGATCAATTTTGAGATGCCCAAGACCGTAGGGTTGTGCTTTCATTCCCATGCCCAACATTCAATTTGATATGCCCAAGTTTAAATTTGACATGCCTAGGATCAATTTTGAGATGCCCAAGACCGTGGGATTTTTATTTCATGCCCATGCCCTACATTCAATTTGATATGCACAGGTTTAAATTTGACATGCTTAGAATCAATTTTGAGATGCACAATATCGTAGGCTTGTGCTTTCATGCCCATGCCCAACATTCATTTTGATATGCCCAAATTTAAATTTGGCATGCCTTGGATCAATTTTGAGATGCCTAAGACCATAGGATTGTGCTTTCATGCCCATGCCCAAGATTAAACTTGATATGCCCGAGTTTAAATTTGACATGCCTATGATCAATTTTGAGATTCCCAAGACCGTAGGATTGTGCTTTCATGCCCATGCCCAACATTCAATTTGATATGCCCAAGTTTAAATTTTACATGCCTAGGATCAATTTTAAGATGCCTAATACCGTAGGGTTGTGCTTTCATTCCCATGCCCAACATTCAATTTGATATGCCCAAGTTTAAATTTGACATGCCTTGGATCACTTTTGAGATACTGAAGACCGTAGGGTTGTGCTTTCATGCACATGCCCAACATTCAATTTGATATGCCTAAGTTTAAATTTGACATGCCTAGTGTAA
>JAJJWX010002134.1:0-157353 GCA_023529315.1 Papaver bracteatum
GTGATTCTTAATAAATTTACTTATGTTTTTCTTTTTTTATATTTTTAAATTTCTATTATTTTTCGATGTTTCTTCTACTAATTCACCACCTTTTTTTTTTTTGAAATTTGGGTTAGTTGGTCGGGTTAAAAGGCTTGGCCTACTCAGATCTCGAGCTTGATTTTTTGGTCAAATTGTCCATAAACTGTAAAACCCATGGAATGGAAGTGTTGCCCATATATGGACAATGATATATCGCAGGTTTCGTCGGCTGATCCAAGCTTCCTAATTATCTTAATTTAAGGCTTGATTTATCATAATTTTGTGTAATTTGAACAAATTTCGATGACAATTATATTAAATGATTACAATTTATATTATTTTTTAAAAGTAATTTGATATTATTTATGACAGAACATTTCCTATCATAATTATTATCGAAGGTTTTACCTGTTACCCCCTCACACTTTTCCTAAACTCCATCCCATCTACAAAATTCAATTTTTTTTTTTTAACTCCATTTTGGTTGGTAAGCAAAACTCGGAATATTCTTATTCTACGTAACTAATTTAAACTTTTACACCACCAACAAATAATCAGGTTTGAAAATTAGTTCGCAAATCACCATCTTAATTAAGTTTCAAGATCGAATTGCAAAACTTTCTTTTATTTCTCACTGGTGTGGACGACTACAGTAAGAAAAAAAAACTAGTAGTACAAAATTGTTATATCTGATTGTAATTGAAAAGGGAAATATGATGAAGATAATATGTAATCAATTCGAGGTTTTCTGCCCTTAGTTTCAATGGATACAAAAACGAAAAATTAATTAAATAATTGGTTTTGTGATTAACTAGAAATAACCCATGCCGTAACGGCACGACATGAAACGAAATACAAAATAATTTTAATAATTACACGGCATGAAACAAATTAAAAATATTTTTAATAATTACCCGTGAATATGGTTGATAATCAATAGAAAGACCAAATACAACAATAAATTTGGTAAGAGCATGGTTGAAAGGAAAAAAAAAACAATGAGTACGCGTGAGATAGATATTGTTTATTCTAGACTCCAAGTCATCAAATTCAACAAAAGAAACACCATTCATGAGGATGCCTCCGGTATCCCCAACAAACAGTCAAGCTCGGTATTCCATTTGAAGAATAATCGATGATCATTTTTTGAAGGACGAAATCTGGATTTCTCCGTTGTGGTGTTGAACTTAAAGAGTGGATAAAATCATCACTCATGGAGCAATTGACCAAACTTCCATATCAAATTCTTGGGGACGATGTTGTGCATGGTATATCCTTGTGTATGATGTAAAGATTGATTAGAATGCATGACTAATATTAAAAAAAAACATTAATTTGATTCGGATCGCTATAAAAATATACTTACTTTTCTATGAATCATTACTATATCCAAAGTAGTGACTTCGTTGGTCACCATGAAATACACCTCTTCCCATTTTCTTGCAACACCAAACTTGAGTACCGCAGGTTTTTATCGCAATCATGCATTCTTGAAAATAAAGCAAACACATTTTGGGCAACATATTTTGTGGGAGTGCAGATAATCATGTTTGACATGTTGATACTCTTACGTTAAAAGATTTACCAAGAAAATAAATTGAAAATAAGTGAATGAGTTTGAACGTGTGTGGTTGAAAAATACACTCCTCCATCTATACACGTTCATTGAATAATTGTAATTAGTGATACTTTTAATTTTTTTTGACATTTTTTTTGGTGGATGAGCTATTATATCATCAATAGTATAAAGCAGAGTTTAGCTAACTTTGCCTATCTGAGTGGTGGTCAGGATTTATCCTTGGCAAAGATAAATCAAAGGATGTGGTTCTCCGTGCCACACCATACAAGTCGCACACGTGGTGTTCATTCCAATATTATGAATTAAAAATGAATACTCAAGTCAACATATGGAATTTCAAAAATTATAACGGGGAGGTTCGAACTCATGACCTATTGTGTCATAAGAGTGGCCTCTAACCATTATTCCAACTTAGTTGGAATTGATAGAAAAGATAAATCAACATTGGTTGTTTGTTCAACTTAAATATTAATTAGTATAAGTGTTTTATTAATTAGTATATAAGTGATTTGTCTAGAGAGAAGATAAATCTATGGTTATGGTTTGTTCAACTTAAATATTAATTAATTATTATAAGTGTTTTATTAATTGATGTCTCATTAATTTCTCATCTAAATGATTTATTAATTAATTTATCTTTTTCCTTAACAAGATTAATTAGTATAAGTGTTTTATTAATTGATGTCTCATTGAATAGCAAATCTATGGTTATGGTTTGTTCAACTCAAACTCTGCGCGTAACATTTTCATCCGTTTAGGCACGTGAGAATGGAAAACCATGCCAGCCACACCTACCACGCCAAGGCATGCCAACCATGCTAGCCGCACAACTGTGCCAATGGCAAACCATGCCAGCGACACCTACCGCTCCAAGGCATGCCAACCATGCTAGCCGCACCACTGTGCCAATGGAAAACCATGCAAGCCACACCTACCGCGCCAAGGCATGCCAACCATGCTAGCCGCACCACTACGCCCACGATAAACCCTTGGCCCCACATGCCAAGCCAAACCGCACCTCACCTTGGCCTAGCCATGCAAGACGCACCATCTGCCAACGACTTTCCAAACCCTTGGCCCCACATGCCAAGCCAAACCGCACCTCGCCTTGGCCCTAGCCATGCTAGCCGCACCATGTGCCAATGGATTGGCAAACCCTTGGCCCTACATGCCAAGCCAAACCGCACCTCACCTTGGACCTAGACATGCTAGCCGCACCATGTGCCAACGGCTTGCCTAACCCTTGGCCCCACATGCCCAGCCAAACCGCACCTCGCCTTGGACCTAGACATGCTAGTCGCACCATGTGCCAACGACTTTCCAAACACTTGGCCCCACATGCCAAACACACCTAGCCGCACCACCATGCTGGCCTCCCCTACGTGGCTACCAAAACGAATGCGTGTGACAATCAACGGACGCCCTTCAATCCCAAGAGAAAATCCTATCATTCCAAGGTTACCAGACGATGCATGGTAACCTTTAGCCCGAAAACCTAAGTTTGGCCACGCTAAAGCATGCCATGCCAACGACATGTCAACCTAGCGCGCCACCATGCTGGCCTTCCCTACGCGGCTACCAAAACGAAGGCGTGCGATAATCGATGGTCGCCCTTCAATCCCAGGAGAAAATCCTAGCCATCCAAGGTTACCAGACGACGCATGGTAACCTTTGGACACGCCAAACCATGCCATGCCAACAACATGCCAACCTAGCCGCGCCACCATGCTGGTATTCCTTACGCGGCTACCAAAACAAAGGCGTGTGATAATCGACGCCCCCTTCAATCCCAGGAGAAAATCCACGCTAATGGCATGCCAACCTAGCCGCGCCTCCATGCCACGCCAATGTCATGCCAACCTAGCAGCGCCACCATGCTGGCCTTCCTTGTGTGGCTATCGACAAACGAAAGCGTGCGACGATCAATGGTCACCGTTCCTCTTAAGATGCCAAATCTCGACCGTTGGAGGTCACCAAGCTAACAAGTCTCCCAAGTTCGACTTTCCAGGAAACAACAACATGCTACATGATTTCCACAAAAACATTCGAGACATCAACACATATCACAAACTGGGGGATCCTCTTTGGGTATTGGTTTGGCGGTTTATATCGTGCGGCGTACACTACGCCCGTCATAAGGAAGTGTCATAAGGGTGAGGCGGTTAGTAAATACAGGGAGTTAATGGTAAAATGCTCTTTTATGGGACATCAATTTCATACGTTAACGGTTTCATATAACATCAATTCCATGCGTTAACGGTTTTATGGAACATCAATTCCATGCATTAACACCTCCTCCCATTTACTTACCCATTTTTCTATTCCTTAATGAGACCAAAGTACGTTTCACTTCGACTTGTATAAATAAGTCTTACCTATTTCCACCGAACAACAAGTTCAGTCAGGAGCATACAACACTCAGAAAATACTTACTAGCTTACCATTTGTTAGCCTTCCCACTTTTCCGATAAAAGTCGTAGTAACACAACCACTCTTCCAGAATCAACTATTCTGGTCTCATCACTTTCCTTGCTTCCCTCCCCAAAACCAACCCATTCTCCTCCACTTTGTGACCAAATCAAGTCTGGAATAGCCATTTCTTGGTTTAGGCCGGAGTTGTACAGATTGATATCTCGAATCTAAAGTACTCCCTTGCAGTACATTGTTTAAGGTTTAAATTCGTTTCTCACCCACACACCCGAAATTAGCGAAATCAGTAGAAACCATTTTCAACCATAAACAATTGGCGACCACAGTGGGAGATTGATTTATCGGTTACAATACCAGCTTTTCAATTCCTGATGTCATCTTTCAAACGCCGATCCCAACATGGTAGAACTCATATCCAGATTAGCTGCTGAGAACACCAGCACAGAACACATCCTTGGTGTTGACGTTACTTATAACAACGTCACTATGTCACCTGCTGACCATAGTAACACTGAAAGCACTCCTTAAAATGTAACACCACCAATCACCCGGGCTAGAGCTGCCGCCTCCTCTAATGTCCCTTCCCAACCTGCTAACCACGGCAGTGCCGAGAACACCCCTTCGGGCTTTATTCCACCAGTCACCAGAGCCAGAGCCGCCGCTACCGATCCTAACACTTCATCAAACATGGGACCTCCAACCACCACTAAGACTCCGACTACCCCACAAACGGGACGAGAAACCGGAGGAACCAAAGGAAGACGACCCTATGTCACCATCGCTGACTTGATGGAATGAAAAGAGGTTCTTGCTAGATCCCAGCCGGATATGGTTTCGACAAAGAAATATGTACTCGTCTTTATCGAGGTCCTGACAGAGCGGCTACCGCGTGAGTCACTCCCTCCGGAGCTGTTTAGAAATGCCTTCAACACCCCCGACGCTAGCACCTCGGCGGAATGCGCCTCTATGGACGAGGAGATTCGTGCTAGAACACCATTGGAAAGAGGTTATCCGTCCAACTTTGTCACACGAGAGTATCTGTAGCAACTTATCAGTAACCGAGTCAAGAATGATGAAATAGACATGCATTAGCATCAACCTCCTTACTCATTTGAAATACAAAGAATCCCTCTTCCAAGAGGATACCCCTCTCCTCAATTCACCCTGTACGATGGCACCGGAAATGCACGTGAGCATGTCTTTCGCTTCTTAGAGTCCTTAGGCGAACATGAATATAATCACGTTCTTCGCCTGAGGAAGTTATCAAAATCGCTTACAGGGAGAGCGTACACATGGTACAACAGCATTTCGCCGAACAGTATCCCCAACTGGGGTAGCATGGTTACTGACTTTTACAAGAAGTACTTCTTTGTGTCTGAAAAAGTTACCTTCTCGGACCTAAGAAGAATGTACCAGCAGGACCACGAATATCCGAATGATTTTGTTAAGAGATTCAGGGTTCAAGCACTAGACTGTCATGACCCAAACGTGACCGAGCAACAACTGGTGAACACATGCATCAACGATATGGCTCCCATTTAACGCTCCTTGCTAGAGAACCTGCATTTCCAGACGTTCTCAGAACTCCATGAAGATGCCAGACGATCCGCAACTACCACACCAACATTATTGGAAAGAGATAGACCTACCAAGACCGAAGACATGCGCGAAACTCGCAGGAGTAGACGTCTCATCAGCAAGCAATTTAACACCGGCCCCTCTTATATGAGCGTAATAAACGAGGGAGGGAAAAAGAAGGCCCCAGCTGCAGACCAACAGCCTAAACGTGTAGCACTAGCACGACGGACAACTCCTCCATGGAAGGCAGCTGCTAAAGCTCCCATGCGTCATCACGAAACTGAAGGAAATACCTTGGATTTCTCGTTTCCCATTGAGGAGGTAATCGATCTCTTAGAAGCATGGATTCAAGATGACGCTATCAGACTACCATCTCCCAGGCGCCCACCGACTGTGACCGAGATGGCGAATCCCAAATACTGCCACTACCATAGATTTGTTCATCACCCAACCAGTGATTGCAACAGACTAAATCATATCTTCAAAGAGAAGATAGAAACAGGGGAACTCCAACTAGGAAACGAGGGAGTACATCGAGACCCACTTCCAGTGAGGAATTTTGGGGTCTATGGGGACTCCATGCATGAGAATGTGCAATCCATGATGCAACACGTATGAGAAATTCTCTACCTTTCCAAAGTGCAGCGCCAAGATATTTTCGCGGCTCTCAATCGTGTTGTGTATGGTAAACAGCTTTTTCCCTCGACAGGCGGAATCGGAAAAGACAACTGGGGACTGTTGACCACGTCCTATCTAAGAGGTATTAAATTCGATAACACGCTCATCGACGCGGCCTCCAACTTCAACATTATTACTTTTAAGACTCTGAAAGCAGCGGGGTTTACAAAACAAGAGGCTACCCGATCCTCATCCGTGATTGAGAACCCGGAAGGGGAAGCCTTGAACGTACACGGCTACATGAACCTCTAAGTCAAGATAGGAGACGCTATAACACGTAGCAAATTCCACATTGTCAAAGAACTAGGTTACGACATGATACTGGGGCACTCTTGGGTACTGGACAACAAGGAGAAATTGGGTACATCCCCTCTACCAATATAAACGCCCGAAAGAATCTCCAACAAACCGTCCCGCTTTCTGCCGCATCGACGAGTTACCAATGGAACCCGAACGCCTGGAGAAGACCTATTGGCACTAACTCACAAATTCCAAATGCAAGTAAGTCTAGCCGAACGATCTTCTCTGCAACCAGTCATTTCTTCCCCTATTCCGTCATGGGGACTCAACGCGATTACTGGCACGGACGATATCAAAAGATGTGAATGGGTCGCCGGGCCATTCAAATGCTTTGCCAAGAATTTGGGAGCTACTATCGAGACCAACGAAAACAAGATCCAAATGGTTGCACAACACCTGAACCCGTTTTTAATCGGAGATATAGTGGTCAAATTGAACTCATTTCAAGTTGGGAAGACGACAGTAAATATAGCTGTAAGGATTGGGTTGCCTAAGCAAAAGGAGGACGAGCCTTATCTGGTGGAAGAATTTCTTTTAGGATGGTATTGCAAGCTCATCAACACGGACAAGCCGGGAGGTGTAATAGTTTACTCGCGGTGGCTCAAGCTTTCCGATCCCTAAAACGCTGTACTTTTTCCAGCCGTTCTCCCTTTAGTATTTCCTTCAGCAATTTCTATTGATATTTGTATTTCCCCAAGATAGATACACCGTTTGTATCCTTTTCCGGAGTTTCATTTTCATTCGAAAAAAAAAAACAAGCATACACTTCTTTCCTAATGGTTTCTCCAAATCTCAAAAAAAAAAAAAAATACACCAAACTAATCCAAAACCATTGAGAATCCATTAACCATCATATCACAACCAGAAGTACCTTATTCAATTATTAAATGACACAAGCGGAACATTAATTGACGAAACCCTAACTTCGCCACGAATACAAAGAAGGAAACGATGAGTCTACAGAAACATCAGGACAACTAAGCAACAAACATGAATGATAAAAGGGATAAACTAGTCATCGAAGGATGAAACACGAGCCCCCTCGGTCAGGACTATTTTCAAGAACTTTCCCCAACAATCTCTCGGGCAACAGAAATTCTATTCGACAGCATCAGAAGTAGCAACCTCAACATCCCATCCCGAAGAAACCTCAATAGCAACAAAGCCCATCTTTTCCCCAGCACCCGCTTCAACAACTGGTACAACATATGCCACCAGGACCTCTCTAATATCGCCGACGACATCTCCAGCGTCAACTCCGAATGCGGTTTCAGTCCCATTAAACACAACGTCTCCCTCAAAGGTTTTCTAAGGGACCTCTTAAGGAAGATTTCTTGATTTATCTGCATCAGAATCGAGAATTATGACGCCGTCCTGAACGAAGAAGTTACGTTAGCTTTACTCTAAGAGTTCTGAAGACTCAGTTTTCCGTCGTTTCAACCTAGAAGCGTCCCGATTCGCCCAAGCACTGGGTTGAGAAGAAGTTTTACTGCACTGAAGCCTCTCAACACACCAGGACTCTTCATCACCTTCCCATTCCTCCTCCATGTTCACCGAACCCAAGAAGGTCCGAACACACGCCCGCACTTTACTAAGATAGATATAACAAAGGTCCTGGATAATTCCACCAGCTTCATGGAACAGAGATTCGATTCTACCTAATGCCTCCTCATGAGAAGAAAACTGATTTTTGTCGATTCCAAAGTTTTCCTCTGAAGAATTAGAGGTACGACTGCCTATAGAATATCCCATTATGCACTACAAGAAACAGAGAATATAGGCAAGTTTTCCCCCTATCTACACTAACAACATGCATAAGGAAGAGGATAAAATGGAAATCGTGAGAAAACACGAAATGATACATGTAAAGAGAGTGAGCGCGATTTTCAGAATGAACTATGTGGATGGAGGATTCAAGATCATCTCTTATGTTCAGCAGAATGATGCAGTCCCGAAAAGGAAAGATTTTATACTAGCCGTGAGTTAAGACGTGACATCCGACCCTAATTAAACCTCATTCTACCAGACAATATAAGGGAAAACCTCACGCCTGGATGTACGAAATAATTAGGGTTTGGTGAGAAAACGTGGAAGAGCGTGTTTGAGACACACTCGCCTGTGTTTGAGACACACTCGCCTGTGTTTCGCTTTTCCGCCGATAACACTGAGATACGGAAGCAAAACCAGTAACGTAACCTGAGAAGAAGGAGTAACGCCCCTTTTGTGGGCATAACACTCTCGATATCTGAAAAAAAGAGAAAATTCCTATTTAAGCGAAGTAATTAAGGAAATAAGGCGACCGATCCCGCGAATAAAAAGCTACCACACCAAGACTATCAACGCCATTGCGTTGGCCCTACATCCCAAAATTTCCACCATGATTTGCCTCCCCAAAACCGTCTTCCATGCTTTGCGTCTTCGAGCCGCACATGCCTTGCCCTTCCAAGACCGTTCCATGCATTAGCCTCACATGTCGAACCATCCGTGCACACCTCGCATCAGCAAACAGTGCCTTGCCATGGCCGCACCACGCCAAGTCGCCCACTCCATTGCCGCGACCCCCATCATACCAAGCCGTCCATGCTATGACTTGTCGCGCCGACACCAACTCATCGAGGAAACATCATGATATTTTTTAAACCCAGTCAAGGTGATGCACGGCCAGACCAAGCCAACAATATTCGTCTTACCACTCCACGGTATGCATCCCAGCACAATTTACGCAAGCCCGCCAAACAAAAGATCGTGAACTCTCCTTACCTCTCTAAAAAGGTTAGTCGGACTTTCCTGACCAGCTTACATGTCTTACGTTTCGATTTCGTCCTCGTCTGTCACCATCATATGCTTACCTCGCAACAAGGCACCTGTTACGAGCTAAGCAGGGGACTTCATGTTGATGGTGGTTTTTAGTTTAAGGGTAAAATCGTAAAACCCTGGTCATACAGTGACGTTAGAGAACTTGAGTAATAATGTCCAAACCAAGAACATTTATCGAACCTTTTAATTTATCTGTGAGAAAATTACCGGGGTACCATTTTTAAATGCTAATTAGGGTTTCGACAAGCCAAAACCCTAATTCTCACACCGCATGTGCCAATGACAAACCATGCCAGCCACACCTACCGCGCCAAGGTATGCCAACCATGCTAGTCGCACCACTGTGCCAATGGAAAATCATGCCAGCCACACCTACCGCGCCAAGGCATGCCAACCATGCTATAAGCACCACTGTGCCAATGGCAAACCATGCCAGCCATGCCTACCGCGCCAAGGCATGCCAACCATGCTAGCCGCACCACTGTGCCAATGGAAAACTATTCCAGCCACACCTACTGCGCCAAGGCATGCCAACCATGGTAGCCGCACCACTGTGCCAATGGCAAACCATGCCAGCCACACCTACCGCGCCAAGGCATGCCAACCATGCTAGTCGCACCACTGCGCCCACAGCATAAACTGTGGCTTACCCTCTTCTAACCACAACATTAATGAAACTGCCCCCCATTCTATGAAGACCCTGCAGTACCATACTTTGGTTCTGTGGTGAATGAGATACCCGAGAAATTCGTAATGACTGAGAGGGATTCAAATCGATGGAAATGTAATAAATTGCTCATGCTCAGGATTAGTTGATGGCTATATATATTGGTGGACTAAATTAATGTATGGGTCCGAGACAATTTGGATCTATGTTGTGTTACAGGCTGGGTATACCGCTTTTCGAAGAAAATAGTCCATGTCCCCGATGCGGCACTTTGATGGATGCTTTTGGAGATCATGCACTGCATTGTACAAGCGATGTTGGTATTAAGTTCAGGCATGACTCAGTTCGAGACATACTGGCTGATATTTGTTTCAAATCAGGAGTAGCAGCTCGTAAAGAAGTTTCCTTGGGGTTCCAGTCAGCCAATGACTGTAATTTGAGGCCAGCATATATCCTAGTATATAATTGGTAGAATGGTCGAGACACATGATTTGACATTACATGGATCTCTCCGTTATCAGGTGGTGGTGCACATAATTTTACACCAGGCCAAGCCATCTCAAGAGAAATTACTCGTAAATGTAACAAGTACTTGGATAAATGCATGTCACTTGGTTATGGATTTTGTGTGTTTTCTTTTACCACTTTAGGTGAACTTAGTGATGAGGCTGTGGTTTTTATGAAGAGACTTAGGAATTGTTTGTCGAACCATGATATAAATGACAAGGTAGGGAGGTCTCTTTTTCATAGGTTAGGCATTGTTATTCAAAAAGGTGTTAGAGCTCAGCTTGTTGCGAGACTCCCAACCAGCTTCTTGTAAAAAAATTATTTTGTTTGTTCTTTATAAATAATAAAGTTGTCCATTTACTAATTGTTACTATTATTATGATTGTTAAGAAAATTATTTTATTTAAAAAAAAAGTATTACTTATATTTTTATTGACATTATATTATTTTTTAAGCGGTTGAAAAATTATTTAGTTAGCAAAGATGCTGGTAGTGGCCTAGACAGCTTTATTTTTATAGGTTAGGTATTGCTATTCAAAAAGGTGTTGGGGCCCAGCTTGTTGCTAGGCTACTAACTAGAGTTTTGTACGATTCCATTTAAGATGGATAATTAGTAAAAAAAAATGAAATGTTGGCCGTCTTATATTTTATTAAATATATTAAAATTAGAAATATAATTTATTACAATCATTTAAAACTAATTTTTGAAATATGTATATTTCGTCATTAAATACATCTCCAACACTTTAAAATACCAGTTTACCAAACAGAATTTACAGTTTGTTAATTGCACATTGCTTTTTAAATTATAGTTTACCAAACGTCATGCCGATTTATTTCCACAGCACAACAAAGCACATCACATCACAACGGAAAAATACTTTTACGAAACTCACCGCAATACATAACTAGCCTTTATTGTGAAGCAAAATAATTTTACTTCTGACTTCTACTTCTAGTATCCAAACGCGCCTCAAAATCAAAATATTTTGCGTGGTTCTTCTTCTAGGTCAACCTGACCCACTTCGGGACCAAGCTACAAAGTGTTTGGGTTCAGAGCCATCTACATGCTAGTACTGCGAAAACAAAATAGCTAACAAGAAACACTTAGGTGGGATGAATCCCTCACATCTCTACGAGATTTACATTAAGGATTCCATGACTAAAACACTTAGCCTAGACCTCCTTATGTAGGAGTCACAAACTTGGTTCCTAAGGAAACCATGGTCAATTAGGAAACTCATCTTATATATGGAAGTTTTCCTAAACTAGATATGTTTCCCTAACAGAGCCTTTCCAGAACCTCCTAGAATTTAGCCGTCTTCTTTGACCTAAACTAGGAAACCTACGTTTCCGTACAATTCTCCACCTCGGATCATGCATTCATGCATCAGACGATCAACTGTTATCCCTCCATATTCTGAACATCGATTGCACCATCAATGGCTGCCTATATATCATCAGTAGGAATCAAACCGAAAATGTAGTTCACCCAAATTATTCCGTAGAACCTTCACCAGGAGAGAGCAAACCAAACTTGAACATCACCAACTCAGACTTAACAATCCAACCTACTGGTGATTGTACAAATCTCCACAACGGTGATAAAACTGACCATCTCAACAAATCAACATCATATGATCATCCGTTATGCAATATTTTGAAAAAATATACCTTACTCCTTTATGTTCACAACTCCACATTGATTGGCATCATTATAGGTGTATTGCATGCCAACTAAATCATATCATACACGATCATTGTCCATATGCTACCAATCAAACTTAGTTACAGTTATTATGAGCCATTGAACCTTCACTACCTATTGAAACTTGCTCCACCATGATCAAAGCTCCATCTCAGCCTGCCTTACTCCACCTAAGTTAATGTTCAACTATTCTGATCCACTAAATCCAAGTTGCGCACCACATCCGTTAGGGTTGACATCCATAACTACTCGATAAGAAAATGAAACTACCACAGTAGCCTCCATGCGTCTGCCTAAGCATTACCTTAGCAGAACCATAGTCTTCATCTTCATTTCTAAACTCCATCCAAGTTAATTGCTTCTTCAAACAACTAATCACACATTTTCTCCTTTCCACAAGCATGTCCACGAAAGTGAGTTAACGAGATACCTTGTGTTAGTTTATAATAAACCAACCTTTATGTTAGCTTCCAAGAAACTAACCTTGTTGTATATATGTACCAAAGCATAGTGAGCATGACTCTAACTGTGCACCAAATACACACAATCCACGGATCATTGTCACTGAGTGCCAATCTCAAGCTCATCTATATGAATCTTTCTTTACGAGCCTATCTCTTATTAGATCATGATTTTACGACCATATTTCTCCAATTGAGTTTTTACCCCATTGAAAAGCTTATCATATCTTCAACCATTGCATACATACCTAACATGTATCCATCTTTACAGAGACTTCGACAGCTGACACACCAATCATCTTCACCACTTCAGCAACCTCAACGTTCTTTAACAAAAATATCCTTTTTACGGGCTTTAACATAATTGTCAAGATAGTATTTTATCAATTTCTTAGCAAGCATGTAGTTTCGACTTCGCGACAGTCAAACCACAACATAATCGGACTCGGATAGAACTGTGACCATCATCGAAGAATTCACTGTTACCCTTGTAACACCACATAATGTCACACATTCTCTCTTGTGCATCTCCCTTTCCTAATCTTTCTCCAAACGTACACCAACGTTGCGAAACCTTCATTCTCATTCGTTTCAAATTCTTTGCCAATTTTTAAAGTTGTAAATTTGCTCATGTTACAAAGATGAAGTTATTACCACAATTGCTCAATCTCAAGTTCAGTACCGTGGTATTACTATTATGCAGACTTATTCTCATTATCTCCTACATGTCCACCAATATTAATTGCCTTTCTGCGATTAGGGATAACAAATCCAGTGACGGTATGGTATTAATTGCTTTCAAGAATGAAATAACTCAAGATCCACTCGGAATATTGAGTTCCTGGAACAACAAGAATAATTCCCTTCATTTTTGCGAGTGGAGAGGTGTTACTTGTAGTCGTAGTCATCGTAGTAGAGTCACCGGGTTAGATCTTAACTCCCAAAGATTGGTAGGTTCCATTTCTACTCACATTGGAAACCTTAGCTTCCTTAGGGAACTCATCCTCCACGACAACAGTTTAAATGGAGAAATCCCCCAGCAAATCGGTCGTCTTTTTCAATTGAAATTGTTGGAGCTTTCATACAATTCCTTGGAGGGGGAAATTCCAGCACATATTTTTCACTCATTGACCAATCTCATGTACCTTGATGTTTCTCAAAATATGCTTGTGGGAAGAATCCCAAATGAATTAGGTTGTTTATCTAATCTAAAAATCATTCGGCTTGATAGTAATAATCTTTCAGGGGAGATCCCAGCTTCTTTAGGAAACCTTTCATCATCTCTTACTGATCTTGATCTTGGTTATAACAATTTGGAGGGAAGAATCCCCAACTCTCTAAGCCAGCTAACAAGCTTAAACATTCTGGATCTAACTTCGAATAGGTTATCAGGTATTGTCCCTTCTTCACTCTACAATCTCTCATCACTTATATAACTTTCATTCATGCATAATCAACTCCATGGTAATATCCCTTTTGATATCGGTTTCACACTTCCAAACCTCCATTTTTTTTCGATAACAAGCAACAATTTTTCTGGAACCATTCCAAGTTCAATTTCCAATATGTCTCAACTTGTAGCGTTACAATTGCAAAGCAACAATTTAGTTGGATCAGTACCTTATGATCTTGGTAACTTAAAAAGTCTTAGGTTCTTACTTTTGGGAGGAAATAATCTTGGGTATGGAAAAGCTAACGATCTGAATTTCATCAATTCCCTAACCAAATGTACCAATTTGGATACTCTGCTTGCAGGTACTAATAATTTTGGTGGAGTATTACCTAGCTCTACAGCTAATCTCGCAACAAACCTTCATGTACTAGATTTCTAAAATAATCAGATATCTGGAAATATTCCTCTAGGTATTGGGAACCTTCGGAATTTAGGAAGATTAGACTTTCGATCTAACAAATTATTCGGTTCGATACTTTCCTCTTTCGGTAACTTAACACAACTCAAATACCTCATTTTGGAAGACAATCACTTGACAGGGTTAATTCCATCAAGTCTTGGAAATTGAAAATCTTTGCAAGTCTTGGCCCTACGAGCCAACAAACTAAGTGGTAGTATACCGGAACGAGTTTTCGAACTTCCCTCTTTATCAATTATTCTAAATTTAGCTAATAACTTATTAACCGGTTCACTACCAGCGGAAGTAGGTAACTTGGAAGTTCTTGCGGGGTTGGACCTGTCGGAAAACAAATTATCTGGTGAAATCCCACGTACCATCTCCAAGTGTTTAAGCTTAATAAATCTGAATCTGCAGAATAACTTCTTTCAAGGAATTATTCCTCCAGGCATCACTTTGTTAAACGGTCTTGAAAAATTAAATCTTTCCCACAATAATTTGTCAGGTGTTGGAATTTTTGAATAGAAATATGAATAGGTGTGTCAACTCACTTGAGTCTTTTCAACATTAGTGTCTTATCCCAAGGGATGTGACTCTCCATTAAGGGTTGTGACTCTTCATGAAAGAACTTCTCCAAGAGTCACCTCTAGCCTATATAAACCCCACTCATTCTCCATTGCAAGTGTATGTTTTTAGAGTCATAAAACTAGTACTAGAAATTTAAGAGTTTGCATGTGTCTTCAAGAGTTACACTACACCAAAACTAGGATTTTCTCACAGTGTAACCTGTCACAGTTTATTTTTCAGTAACAGATATACCTGTGATAAGTCCTGCAACAGTTATAACTGTAATTAAATTTTGTATTCGTGTTAATAATTAGGACTTTTATTAGTCACACAAATATTTGTTGATAATTATTTGAACAACAACAATTGTAATCTAAAATGATATTTCCACCCAAAAATTCCACCACATCAAAAACAACCCCGAATTAATCACTCTTAAAATTTTGGTTGTCACTACTTTCGCAACAATTATACAAAATAACAATTTTATTTAATTTCTAAATATCAAAATTTATTTTATTTTTAATTTTTAATGTTCTTAATATTAGAAAAAAGGAACAAGACCAAGTCAACAAGTCATGACTTTGTATGACATTTGACTTGGACAAATACCAACATTTTCTTTCGATTTTCTCAACAAAACCACAACAAAAATTTCTGCTTCTTCCGAAGAACGTGAAAATGAACATATTACCCTTACTCGGAATAAGTGCAAT
Organism: Papaver bracteatum; assembly: GCA_023529315.1. NCBI lineage: Eukaryota > Viridiplantae > Streptophyta > Magnoliopsida > Ranunculales > Papaveraceae > Papaver > Papaver bracteatum. The sequence continues at coordinate 15,880 of JAJJWX010002134.1, forward strand.
AAAAATTCAGAAGAACGTGAAAATGACCATATTACCCTTAATCGAAATAAATACAATAAATATTATATAGACTGTGAAAATGACCAGAATACCCTTATTGAAAAAAATAAAGTAAAAATTACGGATTGTGAAAATGACTATATTACCCTTATTGGAAATAATCGCAATAATTTTTATGGAGAGCGTGAAAATGAATGGATCTCACAGTTATCGAAAATAAGTAAAGTAAATATTACACACTTTGAAAAAGACCATATTACCCCATCGAAATAAGTGCAATAAATATTATGGAGACTCGAAAATAACTAGACTACCCAATTAAGTGTAATAAGTAAAATAAATATTACAGATCGGAAAATGACCATATTACCCTTATTAGAAATATTGCAATAAATATTATGGAGACCAGTGAAAAAACCAAACTACTCTTATCGAAAATAAGTAGATTAAATATTACAGATTTGTGAAAATGACCATATTACCCTTGTTGGAATTTAGTGGAATAAATATTATGGAGACTATGAAAATGACAGATTGCCCTTATTGAAAATAAGTAAAGTAATATTACACACTTTGAAAATGACCATATTACCCTTATTGGAAATAAGTGCAATACATATTATGGATATTGAGAAAATGACCAAACTACCCTTATTGAAAATAAATAAAGTAAATACTACATACTGTGAAAATGACCATATTACCCTTATTGGAAATAAATGGAATAAATATTAGGGAGACTGTGAAAATTTCCAAACTACCCTTATTGAAAATAAATAAAGTAAATATTACATACTGTGAAAATGACCATATTACCCTTATTGAAAATAAGTGCCACAAATATTATAAAAACTGTGAAAATGACCAGACTACCCTTATCGAAAATAAGTAAATTGAATATTACAGATTGTGAAAATGACCAAACTACCCTTTTTGAAAATAAATATTATAGACTGTGAAAATGACCATATTACCCTTATTGGAAATAAGCGCAATAAATATTATGGAGACTGTGAAAATGACCATACTACCCTTATCATAAATAAGTAAAGTAATTCTTACAGATTATGAAAATGACCATATTACCCTTATCGGAAAAAGTAAAGTAATTGTTATTGACTGGGAAAATGATCATATTACCCTTATTGAAAATAAGTGCAATAAATATTATGTAGACTGTGAAAATGACCATATTACCCATATCGGAAATAAGTAAAGTAATTGTTATTGACTGGGAAAATGATCATATTACCCTTATTGAAAATAAGTGCAATAAATATTATGGAGTCTGGGAAATGACCAAACTACCCTTATTGAAAATAATTAAAGTAAATATTACAGAATGTGAAAATGACCATATTACCCTTATTGGAAATATATTTATTGCACTTATTTCCAATAAGGGTAATATGGTCATTTTCACGATCTGTAAGCATTACTTTACTTATTTATGATAAGGGTAGTATGGTCATTTTCACAGTTTCCATAATATTATTACACTTTTTTACAATAAGGGTAATATGGTCATTTTTACAATCTGTAAGAATTACTTTACTTATTTATGATAAGGGTAGTATGGACATTTTCATTGTCTCCATAATTTTATTGCACTTTTTACCAATAAGGGTAATATGATCATTTTCACAACATGTAAGAATTACGTTACTTATTTCTGATAAGGGTAGTATGGTCATTTTCACAGTCTTCATAATATTTATTGCACTTTTTACCAATAAGGGTAACATGGTCATTTTCAAAATCTGTAAGAATTACGTTACTTATTTCTGATAAGGGTAGTATGGTCATTTTCACAGTCTTCATAATATTTATTGCACTTTTTACCAATAAGGGTAATATGGTCACAATATATAAGAATTACGTTACTTATTTCTGATAAGGGTAGTATGGTCATTTTCACAGTTTCCATAATATTTATTCCACTTTTTTACAATAAGGGTAATATGGTCATTTTCACAATCTGTAAGAATTACGTTACTTATTTCTGATAAGGGTAGTATGGTCATTTTCATTGTCTCCATAATATTTATTGCACTTTTTACCAATAAGGGTAATATGATCATTTTCACAATTTGTAAGAATTACGTTACTTATTTCTGATAAGGGTAGTATGGTCATTTTCACAGTCTTCATAATATTTATTGCACTTTTTACCAATAAGGGTAATATGGTCATTTTCACAATCTATAAGAATTATTTTACTTATTTCTGATAAGGGTAGTATGGTCATTTTCACAGTCTTCATAATATTTATTGCACTTTTTACAAATAAGGGTAATATGGTCATTTTCACAATCTGTAAGAATTACGTTACTTATTTTCGATAAGGGTAGTATGGTCATTTTCTGATCTTCAAAATATTTATTGCACTTTTTACCAATAAGGGTAATATGGTCATTTTCACAATCTGTAAGAATTACTTTACTTATTTCTGATAAGGGTAGTATGGTCATTTTCACAGTCTTCATAATATTTATTGCACTTTTTACCAATAAGGGTAATATGGTCATTTTCACAATCTGTAAGAATTACTTTACTTATTTCTGATAAGGGTAGTATGGTCATTTTCACAGTCTTCATAATATTTATTGCACTTTTTACCAATAAGGGTAATATGGTCATTTTCACAATCTGTAAGAATTACACTTACTTATTTCTGATAAGGGTAGTATGGTCATTTTCACAGTCTTCATAATATTTTTTTCACTTTTTACCAATAAGGGTAATATGGTCATTTTCACAATATGTAAGAATTACTTTACTTATTTTTGATAAGGGTAGTATGGTCATTTTCACAGTTTTCACAATCTGTAAGAATCAGAAACTCGGGTCCAGCTCGAGTAATCTTTGAACCCGGGATATTCAATTCTGATATATTTCATCTTCAGTTCATCCGAAAAAGAAACTCAGGTATATTTCTAGTAATCCTTGAACCCGGGATGTTCAATTCTGATATATTTCATCTTCAGTTCACCCGAAAGAGAAACTCAGGTCCAACTCTAGTAATCTTTGAACCCGTGATGTTCAATTCTGATATATTTCTTCTTCAGATCACCCGAAAGAGAAACTCAGGTCCAACTCTGGTAATCTTTGAGCCTGGGATGTTCAAATTGGATATATTTCGTCATCAGATCACCCGAACGAGAAACTCTTGTCTAACTCTAGTAATTTTTGAACCTGTGATGTTCAATTCTGATATATTTCATCCTCAGTTCACCGGAACGAGAAACTCAGGTCTAAATCTAGTAATCTTTGAACCTGTGATGTTCAATTCTGATATATCGTCATCAGATCACCCGAACGAGAAACTCTTGTCTAACTCTAGTAATCTTTGAACCTGTGATGTTCAATTCTGATATATTTCGTCATCAGATCACCCGAACGAGAAAATCTTGTCTAACTCTAGTAATTTTTGAACCTGTGATGTTCAATTCTGATATATTTCGTCTCCAGTTCACCCGAACGAGAAACTCAGGTCTAATTCTAGTAACCTTTGAACCTATGATGTTCAATTCGGATATATTTCGTCATCAGATCACCCGAACGAGAAACTCTTGTCTAACTCTAGTAATCTTTGAACCTGTGATGTTCAATTCTGATATATTTCATCCTCAGTTCACTGGAACGAGAAACTCAGGTCTAACTCTAGCAATCTTTGAACCTGTGATGTTCAATTCTGATATATTTCTTCCTCAGATAACCCGAATGAGAAACTCAGGTCTAACTCTCGTAATATTTGAACCTGTAATGTTCAATTTTGATATATTTCATCCTCACTTCACCCGAACGAGAAACTCAGGTCTAACTCTGGGAATATTTGAACCTGTGATGTTCAATTCTGATATATTTCGTCCTCAGATCACCCGAACGAGAAACTCATGTCTAACTCTAGTAATCTTTGAACCTGTGATGTTCAATTCTGATATATTTCATCCCCAGTTCACCCGAACGAGAAACTCGGGTCTAAGTCTACTAATTTTTGAACCTGTGATGTTCAATTCTGATATACTTCGTCTGCAATTCATCCGAACGAGAAACTTAGGTCTAACTCTAGTAATCTTTGAACCTGAGATGTTCAAATCTGATAAATTTTATATTCAGTTCCTCCCAACGAGAAACTTAGGTCCAACTCTAGTAATCTTTGTACCTAGGATGTTCAAATATGAAAATTTTCATCTTCAGTTCCTCCGAATGAGAAACTCAGGTCCAACTCTAGTAGTAATCTTTGAAATTGGGATGTTCAAATCTGATAAATTTCATCTTTAGTCCCTCCGAATGAGAAACTCAGGTCCAACTCTAGTAATCTTTGAACCTGGGATGTTCAAATCTTATATATTTCTTCTTCAATTTAGCAAAGTTATTAATTTATCGTGAATCAATTTATCGAAGTTCTACCGTAAAATGTAAATCTATTAAAATTTTCTTCCCAGGACCATGAACCTTTTTTTTGGATACGTGAAAGAAGGACCCAACCCTTTACCTGAACCCAACCTGTTGGACGGTCCCCACTTCCAGACCCAACACCGCTAAATCCAATATACAACTAATCTATTACAAACCTTTACGGCGCCGGGGATTGAACCCCAGACTCCCTCCTTACTGGAGTTGATGGGATACAACTGAGCTATGCTCTTGGACCCAGGACTGGGTTGGACATACGCGGACATGACACGACGCGGACGCGAACACTATAAAATTCTCAAAAAACTAGGACGCGGACACGTATATACATATTTTATTTATATATACAATTATGTATTTATACAGTAAAGTCAAGTGTTTTGATCCTAAGAATTAGAAAATAATGCCACATATGTATAAATTTCAAAAGAAAAGGAAAGATCGTTTGTTTATACACGCCGAAGGTCAAGCAATCAATCACTATTAAACACATGGCACAATCAAATTGCATTCTTAGAACAACACATGCCCAACTAAGGGTATATGTGATGCATTTCCAATTACAAAACCCTAATAAAGACTTAAATGATTGATCTAAATGTTTGTTTTTCTTCATTTAGTTAATATTAGTAAAAATAAAGGAATAAGTTTAAATGAAAATGAGAAAAAAAAAATGCTTCAAACCCGAGTCATCGGTGCATCCAAACAAGACGCGAGCGGGACGCGCATATTGGTGTGTCGGACACGCGTCGTGTCCGCGTGTCGGACGCCGACACGACACCTAAAACGGAGCGTCCTTGCAATCCATGCCCATGACCATTACAAAATAGTGTCATATGGTAAGAACCGTTAGATTGGTTTTTCTTTTGACACGTGGTCAGAAAATATCCACTTATCTCGTAGAAAGGCATTCGAGATGCATGTTAAAGATATGTATATAATCTAAAGAGGTGAGATAAATATTAAGCTAGACCTAAAACTCATCTCACACCGTCGCTCTCCTCTCTTTCTTTTTCACTCACTTCTTATCTAGATGTCTGAGGCATTTTTAACTTTATCAATTGTTATGTATACTAGTTGATCTTCAATATTATGATACGCTCTTACTTACTACTTAGTTGTTTTGAAAAAAATATTCATGGAATCGACATCAGTACATATAAATCGGATTAAATGGTTTGATAAATCTTAGATTTTAGATGATTTCAGTGAGAATTTATCTATGATCTGAACCTTACACTCTGAAGCCTGAATCTTCTTTTATTGACCTGCTCTTAGAATTTTAACAATGATTATTGTTTAGCTTCAGAAATTTTGTTTTTGTTTATGTTCTTCATGTTTAGAGGTTCAGAGAAATATCTCCCTTTACCCATCAAAGCTCTACAAATCAATCTTTAAATCAAGATTCAAAGATAAAACAGATCTGTTATCTTAGTCTTCATTTCCATATTTTAATTTAATGATTTTTCCTTTTTACTGTTTTTGTTTGGTTTTGATTTTATATAGATTTAGGGTTTCAGATATTTTCGATTTTGGTTCCTTATGTTTTTGTTTGGATTTGATTTTATATATATTTAGGGTTTCATATATTTTCGATTTAGGTTCCTTCTTGAATTTTTTCCGACTTTAATGGTTGTGGGTATGATAAGCAAGATCTATGAGTTTATGTTGCTTGGATGTTTGAGACCTGAAATATCTTAAATTCATATTCTTAATGTTAATGTTTTTCAATTAGAAATTTAATTTGTTTATGATTGAGAAATAATTGAGATGGAAGTTATTATCCTTTACCCATCTTATCGACTATGATTATAATATGGGTTTTGTTTAAATTTCTTTCTCAACAAAAGAGATTTTCCAAGCAGGTACTCTGAACTCAATTTTAGTTCAGTTTTATTTTTAGTGGTTTTTAAAAAACTTTTAATTTTGTTTAAGTGCATATGGGTTGATCAATTCTCAATAGAAAACTTTATTTGAATAATGAGAATTGGAGTTTGTTGTTTAAAGAAAATTGTTGATGATGATAAACCTAAGGCTTGTTTCTCAAGAACAATCGCAGTTTCTTTCGCTGGGCTTGAGAGATATGCTGCTTTAGCCTTGGATGTCTGAAACATTAACTTTACAAACTCGTAATTTTTAGGATTTCCCTTTCGCCGGGCTTGAGAGCCAATGCTGCTAAACATGGCTGTACATGAATATTGTGGTTGTCAAGATTTTTCTAGCATTTATTTATTGTGTTTAGCTTGTTTGAAGTTTGGTATTTGATGCTTTAATGGTATGTGTTACTGCTTAGTTGATAATTATGATAAAAGGTTTTACAAACATGAGCTTAAATTGATCTAATAACATGCCGTCTTCCTTGTACAGTTGATCAATTTGTGCTACCTTTCTTTGCTTGGTTTCCAGTACATTGGTTATGGCACCTGCAAATTCAGCAAGCATGAAGCTGCAAAGTTTTTTCTTATTAAATAAAAGTTAAAAGTCTTACAGTTGAAGAAAGAATTGGAAGCAAAGATCACGCTTATCAAGAATAATGTGAGTTCTTCTAAAGCTACACCTGTTTAGTGTTCACTTTTCAATTGTTTATCAGTTAAAGGAATAACATGCAGTCATGTATCTAACTATTTTTATATATTTTCGGACCAGGCATCCTGACATTGGTGGTGGACTCATGCTTATAAGTCTGTTAGGTGGTCCAAATGATCCATGTTTAATGATGATGTTCAGGTAGCTGATGCAACATCTTATTTTTTTTATGATAATAAACTCAAATTATTTTGTCTTTTACCAAAAGTTTCAGTGTAAATAGTTTAGACATTGTATAATTAAAATGATTTAACATATTAATTAAGATGAAGCTAAGAGATTTGTAGTATGGGTAATATTTTTCGAATGCTTACATTGGGTTCTTCTTTGAATGTATGTCAAATATACACTACAGGGAACTGCAGGAGTTGCAATAGCTCCTCTCTTGGGAGCTGTCAGAGTGCATGATTTGCTAATATGTACAAACTATTCCTAGATTGTTGCTGATCCTTTATGTTTATCTTTTGTCATTCGTGTCTTCATGATGTCCCTTATCGACTTGAGTTAAACATCTTTAATTTATATATTTTTTCAATGACTTATTCTACAACATTATGATGGTGATGTCAAGGACCTGTCGTTGGACTTCACAGTTACAGAGGAAATAGTTGGTAAACATGTTGTCTCTAAGATTAAACCTAGTGGGAAAGACATGGCAGTGACAAATGAGAATAAGTTATAGTATGTTCATGCATATTACTTCTTCACTATTTACACTTTCAATTCAATAAACAACCTGCTTTTTGTAGTTAAACTAGGGACATACGGTGTCTTCCTAATACATTTCAGACTTCTTCTCATAATAGCTATACCAGGTTAGATTAGAGTACAAATAAAAAATCCAGAGCTCAGCAAAATTTTGCTGTCAGGAAAACTGTGTAGTGCCTTCAAATTGGAAATGAACTCATAGGGAACTACAAATTCAGATCATTTCATATGGATTTAAACTTATGACTGACTATAAACTCAGTCGGCAGGTATGACATTTTTTTTTTGTATGCTAGCTACATTTATGTCTAATGTTGTGTATTCTCTTACGAATTGATATTGATCTGCAGATGATACCTTTGGCAAATGCATTTTATAGAGGCATGATAGACATTATATCACCATCTTGGTTGAATATATTTTCAATTAGGTATGTTTCCATATATCTGATCATTCATGTTCAAATAATTTGTTTCTACCAAGTAAAGAAATGAAACAAATATTTTAAAGGCTGTGCACATTTTTACTGCTTACTAACTTATGGTTTACCTTTTGCAGCTTCTCTCAGGTGGAAGCCATGAAGTGATTTTTTTTGGTAGTGTCCTGCATTTCCAATCCATTATCTAGATTTTTTTTGGCGAACTCTTACTAGATCCGTCTTTCGTTTATTTTTTAGAAGTAGTGTTAGAAAGTTTCATCTTATCCCTTTTTTTTTTTAACTTTCGAGAACTGATCTCAAAATTCGACTTGGTTCTTTTAATCTCCTGTTTAATAAACTAATATTATATTTGGTGATTTTAACTTTTAAGTCAATTTGGTTCCATCAAGGTATATCACGTGACTAGGATATATGTTTACTTACTTCTTGTTGCTGACGAATGCCGGTATTCCTCTAGTGGGAAAAATGTTTTGAACATTTTTTGGGTTCTTGGTTTGTTCCATTGAAGTAGTCTCTTTTCCAAATGATGTGTTGATTGTTTAACTGGTTTGTTTTACAGGCCCTCAAAATTGGAACTAGTGATGAAGTTGTACTATCTAATAGGAGTTTGTGTTATGTTTACTGAATGTATGTATCCTGTCAGTGGTTTAAAGCTTCAAAGTGAGTTTGGACATCTAGATTGTCTATGGAAGATTCTCAACAACGAATTGATGGTTGAACCTTGCTTCTCAATTGAGCGAGTTAGTTAGCGATCAAAGACATAAATGGCGAAGTCTGGCAGGTAAAATTCTAGACCGTATGAATAATTTTAAACATTTTTAGTTAGGTTTGTAAAAGAATTTCAGATTGAGCATTAATTTAGTGATGAAAATGTCGACTTCTTTGTAGGTGCTGATGGTAAGAAAGGTGGTTAGTGTGGATCCGTAATGATAAAGATTGCTAGCTACCTGTTTTTACAATTGAAGAGTCAGGACAATCTTTATAAGCCTACTCCCTTCGAAGAGGTGAGATTATCTAACAGGCCGTTTATAAGTGAAAAGAAATTCGAGTTTTTTTGTTTTCTAATACTAATCAGATATATTTTCAATGAAAATTATGCATGGAATAGTAATGAAGATAATTATCGGTACTATTGCAGATGCAATCTCTAATATATGCCACATGAAATTTTCGTAGGTAGAAGAGCAGAAAAAGGAAGAATAGTCTGATGATGAGGCCCCCAAGATAACGCTATGGGAAGCAATCAGATGGCTAGGTGTTTTAATTCTTTGGATTTCCGTTCTTTCTGGATACCTGGTTGATGCGATAGAGGTATCATATACTCCCCTGTAGTAGGCCTCTATTATTATGCGACTCATTTAGTACTTGTACGCGTACAACTATTATGAACATAGTCAACCCCATTAAGCTGATATAAGTGTTTCCATTGCTATAACATCAGCATCACAACCTTTTATATACTCAAAACTAGAAAAATACACTCAATTAAGTAATGCATTCCTTCACTCACTCGAATGGGGCCTAATTCTTATCTACTAGAAATCTTAATCCATTTGTTGTCTCCTTAACCCCTAGATCTTGTTGTTTCCTGGATGTGTTTTCCATAAGGCCTTTCATCTTGTTGATGCATGTTTTCTAGACAACTAATGGTTTGATTGTTATTTTCAGGGAACATCACACTTACAGAATATGCCAGTAGCTAGTCTTTGGAGCAATTGCAGTATGAAGTATTTGTGTGAAATATGTATGAAGAGATCAGAGAACTTAATCCATCTTTTGAAGTTATGGTGTAGTCAGGGAGGAATGTGGATGGTTTGCAGACTGTGAATATATGAATTGTGCATTGAAGAACAGGTGCAAGCCTGTATTTCAGGTTTCATTGTATTGCAAGCCTGTGTTTCAGGATAAATTGTCTTGCAGGCCTGTAAACTAGAAGCCCAGGTCCATGAGAATGACATGGACTGTCCATTTTTTTTAATTGTAATTGAAATAATTGTCACAGATATAACTGTGACGAAAAATGCGAAGAAAAAACACGTGTCATCTTCTTAATTCTGTTACAAATGAGAGTAACAGTTTAAACGTTACAGTAATAGTGACAAAAAGATGACAGGTGTCCATAGATAATTTGTTGCAAAAATTATGCAACACTTATATGTGTTATTGTAATCGTAAGAAAAAGTGACACGTGATAAAAAAGAAATTGTTGCCTACGTGGAGGCGTATGACACGTGTCATTACCGAATTGTTGCAAAGTGAGAATAACAATTACACCTATTATAATTAATGTGACAAATGTGCAACGTGTCGCTATTTTAAAATTAGGTTAACTGTTACTATTAATTATTGTAACAGTTTATAACTATGACTGTAACCCAAGTTTGTCACAGTTAAAACTGTTGCAAAAAAAAAAAACAGAGAAACGTTCAGAACTAAAGTAGAGAAACGTTCCTGAAAATTTCTAAAGGTATTTTTTTGATATTTTTGAAGTTCTAAAGGTATTTTTGAAGTTCTAAAGGTATTTTTTTGTACTAAAAAAAGGTATTTTTGAAGTTCTAAAGGTATTTTTTTGATATTTTATAAAACAGAGAAACGTTCCTGAAAATTTCTGACGGGCATAAATTTGTTGTTAACTAAAGTAGTTTTTATGGGGTAACCATGAGTTTTTTGATATGGTGGTTCAAATGAAGTTTGTAAATCTAGATATTATCTTCAAAACTCATATTTTATGTTCTGATTCATAACTAAGGTTTGTGAGATTTTGTGTATTAGGTGATTGGGAAATTACTGTGTCCGTGGTCAGAGTATAAACAAAGATTGTGATATGAAATTGAAAAGGGACATGGCTACCAGACGCATGTGGATGAACACAAGTATTCTAAAGATGACAAAGGAGAGAACATCAAACACAAATCTAAGCGTAGTCTTCATAAGAAAGGTATGTTTCGTAAAACTGAATCTGGCATTACTTTAATTAAGGGTGATTGTTATGTTTGTAAAATTCCTGGCCACACGGCAGTAAATTGTAGACAACACAAAAACCTCAATGATTAGAAAGGTAATGCTAATTTAGTTGAAACAAACTAGAACAAGTTCATTGGCATGATGTCGGAAGTTATATTAATAACCAATGCGAGAGACCAATAGGTGGACTCTGGAGCCACCAAGAATCTTTGTTGAAATAAAGACTTGTTCGCCTCCTATCAGAGGATATGGGATGTTGAGAAACTCTATATGAGTAAATCATGTGCGACATAGGTTGCACAAAAGGGAAAGGTCGAGCAGAAGCTCATATATGTAATGTTCTCACATTGAATGAAGTTTTCATGTTCCGAGCATATGCAAGAATATTGTATCTCGTTATGTTGTAGATGGTAAAAGAATTAAGATATTAATTGAATCTTGAAAACTTGTTGTAACTAAGGGTAGTGATATTTTAGGCAACAATTATATACTTTGGGTCTATATAAGCTTAGAGGAAAATCTGATGAAGTGAACAAAGTTGATTCTTGTGCTTTCTTTTGTGTGTCTTTGAATGTTTTGCATGGTAGACTTGGAACCGTAAAATTATAAGTTAATGCATAAACTTCCTAGCATAGGCTGCATACCAAAATTTAGTTTGGATTTGGAGCACAAAAGTGAAATCAATATGCTATAAAACCTTTTAGCAAAAATGTTCAGAGTAATTCTAAGCCCTTAGAATTAATTCAGTTAGGCCTAGTTGAAATGAGTTCAACCCAAACTAAGGTGGTAAAAGGTGGTTTGTAACTTTCATAGATAATTGTACGAGATACTCTCTGGTATACTTGCTTAGGGGTAAGGATGATTCCTTAGAAACCTTACTTGAAATTGAAAGCGAAGTATATGTTACCACTAAATTGGTTAGATCTAATCATGATGGAAAGTATGAAATTCATATAGGAGAACTTTACTTGTTAAATGGCATTATTCATGAGATCGCACCTCCTTATTCACCATAGTCTAATGGTATAGTTGAATGTAAGAACAGAACTATTAAGGAGATGATTTATGCCATGTTGCTTAAAGGATAACCACAAACTTGTGTGTGTGTGTGTGTGGGGGGGGGGGGGGTGGGGTCGTTCTCTAAATTTGTTATATCCTGAATAGAGTAACCTTTAAAGGATCAGATAAAAATCCATATGATTATGGAAAGATAGACACCTTTTTATGCATACGTCAAAGTGTGGGGGTGTTTAGATAAGGTTTCTTGAGTACCCTACTGCATATAGATTTTTGGTTGTGTGTTCTGATTTTTCAGACTTTGGGATGTAAATCAGTCTTTAAGAGGAAATGTTAGGTAGATGAAACTTTAGAAAAATATTAGGCTAAGTTGGTAGCTAAAGGATATAAACTAAAATAAGGTGTAGATTTCCTTGATTCTTATTCACTTCTGACGAGAATTACTTCTCTTGAGATGTTAATTGATATTGCTTCCATAAAAAACTTGGAGATACATCATATGGATGTTAAGAAATATTTTCTAAAACTGTGAATTAGTTAAAGAAATTTACATAGACCAACCTAGGGACTTTGTAGTGAAAGGTTATGAAGATAATGTTTGTAAGTTGAACAAATATTTGTATGGTTCCAAATAAGCACGTAAATAGTGACATGGAAAATTTGATCATGTAATAATGTGTAGTGGATATAAGTTAATGAATCTAACAAGTATATTTACAAGTAACTTGTTCAGGATGCCTGTGTGATTATATGCTTGTATGTTGATGATATACTTATACTTGATACAAACATATATGTGATTAATTCCACTAAAACATGCACTAAATGAGAATCTTGACTTGAAAGACTTAGGACCTTTTGATGTAATCTTAGGGATGATGATTATAAGATGATCTAACATTTATAGTCTTAGTCATTCTCATTATGTTGAATTTGTGCTTAAGAGATTCAATCCGTCTGATTGTAAGCTTGCTTGTACTCAATACGATTCCTCTTGTAGACTCAAGAAAAATAAGGGTAATGGAGTATCTTAACTTGAATACTCAAGAGTTATAGGATGTATGATGAATTTAATGAACTGTAAGAGTCCAGACATTGCCTATATTGTGAGTAAGTTAAGTATAAATACTTGTAGTCCAAAGCAAGAGCATTGGGATGCACTTAGCATAGTATTACGATACCTAAAATACTTTACTACCTTTTGTTTGATTTATGAAAGGTATCTTGCTGTCCTTTTGGGACTCTGTGATGCAAATTGGATAGTTGACTACGAGTGAATATGTTTTCACTCTAGCATGAGGGTTTGTTTTGGAAGATTTCCAAACAGACATATATTGCTCAATTCATTATAGAATCTGAGAGTATTTCGTAAAATAAAGCACGAGAGGGGGTCGAGTGCCTAAGATGCTTTTTAGAAGACATTCCTCTCTGGCATAGGTATGTGCCAGCTATATATATACATTGTGTTAGCCAAGATATAATAGCTAAAGCTAAAAATAAATAATCTCAATCGGCGTTATTTGCATTGATTGGATAAAGTCCAAGGAGAATATTGTGCAACCTTTGACGAAAGGTTTATCCAAAGAGATAGTTAGAAATGCATCGAGGGGGATGGAGCTTAAGCTCATAAATTAAACTTGCCATGAAGGATACTTAACCTTGCTGACTGGAGATCCCAACATCGAGGTTTCGAATGAGACAACTAATTTGTAATGGGTAAAGGTAAACACTTTCAGAGAATTTTATTCTTTGTCCCTTCCCTATGGTGTAGACGTGATAGTGTGACTGCATGTGAAGGGTGACTTTTAATAAGTCTTAATGAGTTCTATAGTTTTAATTTAAGATTGAAGTGGGGTGTAGAAGCAACACTCTTTATGGAAAATAACCTATCTGAATGAGGAAGTGGGGCCGCTTCCTATGAGAATATGACCTTTGATTCTCTAGAGCATTCTGAGAAACAGGATATGTCCAGGGAAAAATTGGACAAAACGGCACGAGCTTGGCAGCACCCTTGGAGATATCATATGTGGTTGTTATCGTGAATTACATCAAACGCTAGCAGTTCAAGACATAGTTCACTGTCTCTAGTAAGTAATTCTGGTAATATATCACTAAGCAAAGGTTCAAGACCTCATGGACACCTCTGCCTAAAATGGTATTTCCTGCGTTTTTTATGTGATTTTCGTTTTAATGGAACTTAGGACCTAAGAGTCACTAAGGGTTCACTAGTTCATGCTTTTTCACTTTGGTGAAAGGAACCTTTAGTCTCACTTGTGAGGAACTAAAGATTAAAGCTTTCTATACTATATGATTTTTGCATAGTATGACCCTGTGGTCAACACACTGTTGTCTGAGGGAGATGACGTTGGAATGGCTAGTATGACTTCAACATGCACGATTTGTCTTTCTGTTCAGTCAGTTCAGGAGATTGGGTTGTTGATTTACCAAGACCTATCAGTGTTTTCGTGATTTATTGAGTTTTCATTCATGTGGGGGATTGTTGAAAAACAATTACTAAAAAATGATTTTTAAGGTTTTAATAAAATTATAATTTATTGTTTTATTTTATGAATGAAAAACTTATTAGTCCCACATTTTGGAGTTTCCACTTTTTAGTTGTTTAAAGTGACTATATAAGCTTCTTAGTCCCGCATCGGGGAGTTCCTCTTCTTAAGTTGTTTTGTTCCATTATATAAACAAATTTACTATTTTTGTAAAATCTATGGGAAAGGGGTTGCTCTATATTTAGAGGGACCCCCAAGGGAAAAAATATTTTATATTGTTTTCTCAAGCGGTTCGCGATTTTCCTTTATGGTTTTTTCGTTGTTTCCAAGCTCAAGTTGAGCATCTACTAAATATGCTAGTAGTAGGTGTAGTAGGGTATTTTATCCTGGAGATATCCGTCCTGTGAGGGATATAGCATCACTCTTGAGTGTAGCCGGGCACTAATGTCTTAAGGGCAACATGTTGAACACGTGACTCACTCTGTTTTCCAAAGTTTTGCCTTGTTTCTGTTGTGGGGATATGGGAAGCTCGCTCGTTTGGTCAAATCCATCACTTCCATTACAATGGAGCTAAGTATCAATAACTTTTGCTTATTTGATTTTTATTTGTTATGATTATTGCACCCAATATTAGTAAACAATAAACTTCGTGTTGTATTTGAATCCATGCATAAACGATATGTTAGAAGATATGTTTGAACTAGGAAGTTATTAATATTCAGTTTTGTTGATAGGGTTAGAAATCAGTTATGTTGGTTAGTCAGTTTATGTAATTATAGGCTATTTAGGACACTGAGTTGTGTATGTGAATTATAATGTAATGAATTTTTACCAATGTAGTATCTGTGTTCTTCATGTGTTTCACCCTCTGTTGTATCTATATGCCAATCCAACACGATAAACATAGAGCATGTGGTTGAAACTTCAGACCTAGATGGTAGAAAGAATAAAATATGATTTTTTAAGATATACTCCATCTGTACGACCTAGATAATTGATCTTTATCGATTATTTTGAAAGTCAGAGGTTCCCAAACTGCTCTGTAAGGGAATTGCGGATGAGTAACATCACGGTGGATGACATAGTATAATGAGCTCGTGGAGAAAGAGCCAGTAGTTGTGAGAGACCATGTTCTTCTATATTCTGCATTACATAGTTGTGGAGGCTCTTGCCCGATGATCTCAAGTAATGCTATCAGTTGCTCAGTTTCACTGTCAGATAGTGGATTCTTGAAATGAAAATTACAGCTTCTCAAATTGTCTTGTTCAACAATGAAAGAAGAAAGAAAGTCATTTTTGTTGCTACTTAGATTGAACAAGGAGGGAAATAGAAACTTGAGAGGTTGATTGCCAGACCATAAATCATACCAAAAAGAGATGAAGTTACCATTTTGGATCACAAGAGATGAATGTTGAGATATCTTGTCCGCTTGTCCGGCAATTTCTTTCCAACATGTTTGAAAATTTATGTCCTGAAAATTTGAAGTTCCGCAAGCAAATCTCTGTGAAGAAATCAATGATGATGATGATTATGATGATGTTGCTATGATGATTTTGGTATTATGAATGTTTGACCTAATGGGGTTTGTTGTATTCTATGCTCAGCAGATCAGTTGGTTAATGGATGATGGTTTTCTCATGAGATAGGCAGGATTTTGGATGATTCGAAAATTGTCCGAAAGTGTTTGATGTTTGCCTATGAGAGCATAAGTATATTTACAAGTGAAGTTGACAGTCTACAATTATGTAAGTGGATCAGGATTATTTCAAGTCATCCGACAAGCAAGCGTAAGAGAACCGCAGTTCTGGCATGTTGGGTAGATGACGGATTTGAAAATATCCATATGCATACCCTGTGAGTAAATGCAATAGAACCGCAGTTCTAGAGCAAGGAAATGTCTGTAAGCTTATGGATCTCCGAAGAGGAGTTAATTGTGAATCAATTGTTAAAGTGTAATTGTATGTTCATGTATGTAATTTGCTATCTATGTATGCCTATTTTCATGTAAACTGAACATTAGAAATATTTCAGTTTAAGGGAGTGTGTTAGAAGATATGTTTGAATTAGGAAGTTATTAATATTCAGTTTTGTTGATAGGGTTAAAAATCAGTTATGTTGGTTAGTCAGTTTATGTAATTGTATGCTATTTAAGACACTGAGTTGTGTATGTGAATTGTAATGTAATGAATTTTTACCAATGTAGTCTCTGTGTTATTCATGTGTTTGTTTTTTTTTTTTTGTAGGAACAAGATTATTTCTTGATTTCATTAAAATAATAAGAATTCACACATCATCTTCAAATAAATCAACCATGAAAAACATGAAAAAAATAAAAAGATTAAATATCAAATACATGGATTTCAAAGATACATCAGATGATGCCGGAGGAATGACTTGTGATTTATTAATCTGCCATTTTGAATTGTCTTCTTCTTCAATAAGATTCAAGTGTCCCAATTGGGAGTAATCTGCGCAAAATATTGCTACCACAATTAATTTCGGTAGCCCTTGTTCTTCACATAGATGTAGAATCATGTCATGCCGAAATAGATTGTCCTAGATGAAATATTTGAGATGATTGATGCAATCGATTGAATCGCCAGGAAGGCTATGGAATTCTTCTCGGGAAATATACAAGAAGTAATCTAAATGGCATATAAAAACCATTACCGGATCAAAGAAAACGATTGTTTTATTTAGAAGTAATATACATATAATTACAAAAAATTGTATTCAAATCCAACCAGAAGATCTGAGAAAGTCAGACCAAATCTGGTAGATTTGAGATACAAGATAGGAGTTTTGAAGATTTAGGAGAAAACAGTTACAAGCATTTTTTTGCAGAGAGAAAAATGGGGGAGAAAAAATCACTCTGTGCTCTATCTCTATGCCAATCCAACGCGACAAACATAGAGCATGTGGTTGAAACTTCAGAGCTAGATGGTAGAAAGAATAAAATATGATTTTTTAAGATGTACTCCATCTGTACACCTAGATAATTGATCTTTATCGATTATTTTGAAATCTTTTAATGTTCAATTTTAAAATCTTTTCTGTCGTTTGGTATCAAGATAAATAACACAATGGTGATCTGAACTATCTTAGTTTATTAGTGTGGATAAAAATGACTACTATAGACATTGTAGTCATATGTCATTCCAACAAGTTAGCGGAATTTCCGACGGCCAAAACAGTCTGCATGGTCGATCATTTGACATGGATCCAAACTCATAGCTGGTCATTTCGGGACCTTCTTTTTGGCTGCACTTGTGCAAACTTAGCGATTTTGGTAAAAACTATAACAGTTTGTCTCCGTGACCGGTTTCTGGCTAGCTGTTTTTGAAACTATGATATAAGTTCCTGGTAGCGCACAATTTTAACAAAACGTTTTTGAGTAATTAATTAAAAACAGACAACCAATCCCACCCAACAAGATTGAGTGAAATATTTAGACTAAATTATGATATAGGCTGTCATTTTGGACTAAGCTCTAAATATTTAGACTAAATTGTAAATCATGAAGGTTATTTATGTATTTTCCATATTTTGAATAGCTCTTGGACTATTTTGTACCTAGTTAACTCAGCCTGAAATAAATTGTACTTCTTAACACGTTTTCGGACTAAACCGTATTTTTCTCTAAAGTAAATTGATCCTGAAAGAACGGTATCTGGACGTCCGTAACACTCCTCTCCTCTATGCGAAACTTACCTACAATTTCTTTGCTAATGCTTCAAAATCAAGGATGCGTGAAATGCGCGATGTACGCACTATCAGACATAAAGAACACATGGTGTCAACAAAAACAATAGTCAGGTGAGACTTCAACCAAAGGCATATACGTACGTAGCAACTGGACCTCTACACCAGCAAAGACTTCAAATGTTGTCCTTTTCTCTTTCTCGGCGTCTATTTCAACTGTCTCCATGTGTAGTTTTATCGACCATTTTCCAGCATCTATCACCGGTTTTCCTTCTGCTTTTCCAGATGATAGCCTTTCCGCATATTAACTCCTTTTAGCTTGGCACTGAACCGATTAATAAAACCCAACTTATAATCTCTTAATTTGTATCACTTGAATATGAATAGTACAACTTTCCTAATTCTTTGAACTTCAGTAATATGTTAGGGTGTACAAAATGCCGGAAGCCTGTGGCCTGCTGTGTACCGCCCGGGTCCGAAGCAGCCCATGGGCGCCCGACAGTCTGTCATGGGCTTACCCAGCCTACCTGATAATTATAAGTGGGCGGACCCGGATATTTGTTAAAAAATTGGAGCCCGACCTATTTGCCTGCCAAGTAGCCTGTTTATTTGCCCGGCCTGACTATCCGAGAACATGAAAATAAAGTTTTCTAGCCGTGTGATGGATTTAACTAAGTAATTAAATTTCAAGTTGGAAAATTATTGAAGTTGAAGAAAATTATGACTTACATTTCATAGTAATGAATATGAATTGCTTGAACTATCATTTGAATGAGTTAGAGATGTATCATCATTCATCAAGCTAAAAAAAAAAAAAAAACTATATTCTTTTTTAATTTTTGAATTATCTCTTGGGCTTGAGGCCTGCCCCGCCCGACCTGGCCTGGCCTGTATTGTTTCACGGGTATGGACGGGCCATGGGCACTAAATTTTTGCGACTGCCCGGCCCGGCCTGGCCTGTCAAACTTAATGGGTAGTAACTTACTACAATTCATTATGCAGTGCTTAACTACTCTCATCATTTCTCATATGTATCTCCTCCAAGCTATACTGAAAACAGTTTACAGGGTTCTTTAAAATTACGTAGTACTCCCTCCGTCCCACTATTAAGGCTGCACAAGAACCGGTCAAGAGTAACTGTACCGGTCTGGAACCGAAAAAACCGGATCGGAACCGTACCAGAACCTGTATAGGCGGTACAGGGACCGGGACATGATATGAGAACCGGGATAGGACCAGGTACAGGGAACGGTTTTAGAGGGGGGACCGGCTTGTACCGGACCATAAGAACCGATTTATATGAGCCGTTGAGATCTTGATCTATTTTTAATCTTATCCGTCCAAACTATCGTGAGAATCAGTCACTCATCATTTTTCTTCTTTTTTTTTCTTTCCCGAAGAACAACGGCTACTCTCTTCTCTTTTCTCTTCTCTGAGTATCACCATCTCTATCAGCCTACTGAGTTCGATCTGTTCACTTGGTGAAAAGAGAAAGATCAGAAGAGAAGGGTGAATTTAATTTTGAGTTCCTGATTTCTATCTAAGGTGAAAGAAGGTTATCATCGTGAAGACCTCAGTTAGATGAAATCTGCTGAAAGTAAAGAATGTTTTTCCCTGTGTTCTTTTGATCAGTAATTGAAGGTATGGTTCGATTCTATTTGTTCTTGTTACAACTAATTGAAACTGAGTTCAACGAATTTTCAACCAACGGGTTCTGTATCCCGAAATTCAACTGCCTCTATAAATATCTAATTTTGTCAATTTATGCTTGAACTGACTAGGGTTTCTTTTGAATTTGGATTCATATTTTCAAAATTACTGAGATTTAGTAGGGTTTAGAATTTTTTAGGGATTAAAACTATGGTTTCCCTTGATCTCTAAATCGTCTTGAATTTAGGTTTTATAGAAAATTAGTTGAATTGATTTAATCGTCTGGTTGCAGATTATTCTTAGGTTGGTTAGAACTGTTTTAGCTTGGTTTTATACAAAATTAGTTGAATTGATTTAATCTTCTTGAACTGTTTCATCTGATTGTTGCCTTTGGAATTCCGGGGACCCTATTTCTATTTCTGTATTTCAGACTCAACATCGTTGTCGTATAGTGAAAATCTAGGTATGATTGATTGGTAGAAACTAGAAAGCATTCTTCTAAATATTTTGATTGTTGAGAAATGTAAGGTAATAATAATAGATAGGGATAAGTGTAAAGACCTGAGTCGTTGAATGTTAATGGCTGGTTTTCTGATCAATTTTGTTTGTAAAGAATCCTAAGTAGAATCTTTGCTATTTGCTTGGCATTTGCTTCTGTTGGTAGTTCGAGATCACTAGTTGCCTGAGTTGTGTGTGCACTGAAGGTTTGTGTCTAGTTTTCTGATCACTTGTTGTTTGTCAGTGAAGTTCAGTCATCTAATTCAGTCGTAGACATAGTATGAGAATTCTGGGCTTTGAATTAACAACACAATGATTACTGTTTTCAAGTAGACATAGCGTTGGTTGTGAAAACTAGATAACCTCACTAATGATATTACTGGTCTTGTGAATGAATATGGTCTAATGAGTTATGTTTTCAATTAAAAGAGGCTAATTACTTGAGTTGCTAAATGGGACATCTATGGGAACACTTTGAGAAACTTGATTCTACAAGAGCAAAATATAGGCACTGCACAAAGGTATATGCTGCTGATGCCAAACGAAATGGGACCACTGATATGAGATTGCATATACAACAATGCCCAATCCTTCGAGTAAGGAAGCGTAGATTCAACCACAAAGGGAAAGAGGACTTGAAGGGAGCTTGATATTCATTGTCGCAGTCTCACATACTTATGGAATGCAAGTGGAAGTGGTGTAGAATGATGGAGTTGTTAGTGCTATTTAGTATTGAACTTTACTGTTTTTTAATGTTGAACTTGCATCTTAAGTACTTTAACCTGTTTTAAACTTGTCTTAATGTAGATGAATGCTAGGTTGCAGGTTGTGAGTTTGTGAATGCTTGTACGAAGTTGTCAGAATTATTAATGCTAGATTGCAGGTAAAAACCCGGTACCGGTGTTGTACCGGACCGGTACCGGAGGTACAGGTACAACTCCAGTTACCGGTCAACACCAAGTACAGGGATCGGTTCCATAAGAGAACCGGGCCGTACCGGACCATGTGCAGCCTTACCCACTATTAAGTGGCCTATTTGATTTTAGATTTTGTCCCACTAATAAGTGACCTATATCATTAAACATGAAGATATTTCTAAAATTATCCTTTTAGTTAATTATAAAAAATATAAGAAATATGCATAATTTGATAGACATGTTTATATTCGTTACGTAGGTGTTTTAAAATGCTTTTCAATGGTATGAAGTTTGCGAACATCCGTGGAGTAGTTTAAGAGATAAATCATTTCTAAATTTCACTAATTATTATCCATAAGGATATAATTGTAAAAAATGTACTCATCTCCTTGCTTGTCTTAAAAATTGTGCAAACTTAAACTAGGTCACTTAATAGTGAGACGGAGGGAGTATATCCCATGAACCTTGATACTAGTCACTGATATAGCACATTTTGACTGTTCACGTGGCCCATTAAAATGTTTAGCTCATTATCTTCTCCCATTTCCATATAAATATTCATCACCCACGATTTTTTATCCTGATTTAATTGGGGGCCGCCCACATTAAATGGGGGCCATCAAATTTTATTTGCACCACAAAATTATCAGGGTCTATTAATTCAACTATGAAAATACTATTTTACCCTTATCTAAAACTAAAAATTAAAAATCAGTTAACCTTAATTAAGCTTCTCTTCTTCTTCATCTTCCTCTCTTCCCTGTTCTCTTCTCCCCTACCACCATTAACGAGTATTTTGTAGAATTTTTTTTTTCTTCAACTAGAAAGCTATGGCTCCAATTAGAATGTATGTGAACTTAAACCCACCTTATATTCGATTTTTTGTTGTGTTTTGATAATGAAAATGATATTGGTAACTGAAAAGTAGCAGTTACAGAGTTAGGGTCGTTAGTCTGTAAATAAAATCCCTAACGACTTTTGATATGCATGCAGATTCTATGAAAAATCGTTAGGGTATTAGGTTGAAGATGACGATCCTATTTCTGCTACTTCAAAAATTTCTTCCCTAGAATAGAGTCGTTAGTGTTAAAGGTTGAAGATGACGACCATGTTTTGATGACCCTTTGTTATTGGTTAACGACTCTAAGGGAACACTATACAGAGAGTTTAGATTCGAGAGTCGTCTAGGTATTAAATGAATCAACTAACTACTCTAGGTGAACATTATAAACAGTCGTCATGGTTTAACACACCACCTTGACGATTTTTCATCACCATTAAAAGTTGCAGGTTTGAGTCGTCCACTTGAGTGTCAACAGACTGATGACTCTTTAGGGTCGTTGGCGTATACAACACCCGACTATAACGACCCTCACTCTGAATCGACCACTTGGAGCACCATTCAGACAATTTGAAGAGTATATCAAGTTAACCTGATTGTTTTGATCTCGAGGTTCTTCATTTTGAGGATTGGTTCATTCATTTTGAGTAGTCGGATCTTCATTTTCACAAACCCTAGTTTTTCCTCTCAAAACTCAAAAAAACCCAAAACTAAAATTTCCCCAAATTTTAATCCCAAAATCTGATTTTTATCTAAACAAAATTATCACACTAATCAGCTTAATTAAATCTTAATACTAATCACTTAGGGACATTTTAGCCATTTAGAAAGTTTTTTTATAAGGAGTGACCCAAATTGCTATTGGGAGACCTGTTTTGTCTTCTAGTGCCTGGCCCCCATTTAATGTGGAAGGCCCCCAATTAAACCAGGTTTTTTATAACCACCCGTGAAAGATATCAAAATCTCCCTAGCAGTTTTACATTGAAGAAATAAGTACTGGCTAACAGTACTGTCCTCACTTTGAAGACCCAAAGTAACAAACAATTAATCACCACAGGTTTCCGTTTCCCTCATTAGGCAAATTTGTGGTGTAACTTCTCAGTGGCAGTCTTGCCATCTGAACACACAAACATTGATTTCTATTGCAGCCAATATGAACACACATAGACTTCTTGAATCTGGACGTCAGCAACACGCCTTTTAAGCCACCAACGTTATGTTGGGGGAGGATTATGAAATCCGAGCCGCTATGCGCAATACGAAACTTGCACAAGCAATGACATACAAATGCGGAAACAATACAAACTACGCAATATAGAAGCAATCACACAACACCGACAATTACGTGGAAAAACCCCTCCAAGGTGAAGGGTAAAAACTCACGGGAAAATCCTCCACTATAATCAAACAATGGGTTACACACAATTCTCCCAATTTGGGGATATACTCTTCTTCAAGGTGCATATAGCACTTGGATACCAATTTTCCTAATTACACTCACCCTTAAGGATGGATCAACAATTCATTCACCAAATAGATAATAGACACTATCAATTTGACAATAAGAAGTAATTGAGATACTTACTACTAGGATTTGAACACACCCTAGATTTTTCCCCCTTTGAAGAGATGTGGAAATTAATCAATCAATTCTTCACCACAACAACCAAAAGATCCTTAGCTAAGAACCCTTTCTCCTTCTCTTCAAGATACCTTAATCTTACCAAAGATTGGTGGATTAATCTCTCTATCTCACTCACTCACTCTCTTTCTCTTCTTCTTCTTCCTCTCTTTCTCTTTCTTCACGAACAAAGAAATGAAGGTTGCTCGAATTTTTTTCTCTTGATACCTTTTGCCTTGTTATAACATAACAAGGGCAACCACTATTCAACTCCCCCCATTTGATAAGGGGACACCTATGTTGGACCATAAGGAGGGACCGGCCCAACAATCTCCCCCTCATGACTTATGGCAAGGTACCCGTCACCACCAAACCTGCCTTGCTGCAGAAATACACATGCTTGTATTTTGGTAGCGACTTTGTCATCATATCAGAACCGTTGTCATATGTATAGATCTTCTCAATATACAATACCTTATCTTCGAGAACTTCTTGTATCCACTGATACCTAATATTTATGTGCTTGGACCTCGAGTGAAAACTCGAATTCTTGTTGAGATGGATGGCACTCTGGCTGTCACAGTAAACGATGAACCTCTGTTGCTTCACACCGAGTTCTCTAACAAACCTCTTCATCCATATCATTTCCTTGCAACTCTCTGTAGCTGCAATGTACTCTTCCTCTGTAGTAGACAATGCCACACATTTTTGTAACTTGGATTTCCAAGACACGGCTCCCCATGCATAGGTAAATAAGTAACCCTATGTAGACTTGAGACTGTCTTTAGCACCTGCCAAATATGAATCTGTGTAACCAACTAACTCTGGCTTGTCACCTCCATAGCACAAACACATATTAGAAGTACCCCTTAAATACCGGAGTATCCATTTCACTGCTTCCCAATGCTCCATAGCAGGATTTGATAGAAATTTGCTTACCACTCCAACTGCATGAGATATATCCGGCCTTGTGTCCATATTCCGTTTCTCAACATCATTCACAGGACATTGATCACGAGATAACTTAAAATGGTTTGCAAGTGGACAACTTACCGGCTCAGCATTGTCCATATTGAATCTTTGCAACACCTTCTCAATGTAGCTTTCTTGTGATAACCACGGCTTCCTCGCTTTCCTATCACGAGTGATTTCCATGCCAAGAATACGCTTTGTTGTACCCAAGTCTTTCATAGTAAAAGACTTTCTCAGATCTGACTTCAACCTGTCAATCTTTTTCTTATCTTTACCAACAATAAGCATGTCATCAACATATAGCAAAAGAGTAAGAAAATCACCATCAACAAATTTTTGAATGAATACACAATGATCTGAAGCTGTCCTCTTGTACCCATGTTCCTTCATGAACGATTCAAACTTCTTGTACCATCTTCTTGGAGCTTGCTTCAAACCATATAGACTCTTATTTAGCTTGCACACCATGTGCTCTTTGCCTTTGACTTCAAAACCCTCGGGTTGTGCCATATACACATCTTCCTCCAACTCACCGTGAAGAAATGCTGTCTTTACGTCTAGTTGTTCTATCTCAAGATCCAAACTAGCGGCTATTGCCAAGACAACCTGAATAGAAGAAAATCTCACCACCGGTGAGAAAATATCGTCAAATTCAATACCCTTTCTCTGCTCATAACCCTTCACAACTAAGTGTGCTTTGTACCTTGGTTGTGAGTTACCATCTTCAGTCTTGATTTTATACACCCACTTATTCTTCAAAATTTTCTGGTTCTCAGGCTTGTCATCTAAATCAAAAGTGTCATTCTCATCTAAAGAGCCAACCTCTTCTTTCATGGATTTCAGCCACTTCTGACTTTCAGGAACACTAAGAGATTCTTCATAAGACTCTGGTTCACCTGTATCTATGAGCATCACGTACTCATGTGGTGTATACTTTTTTGAAGGTAATCTAGTTCTGCTGGATCTTCTCAACTCAGCTTCTGGTTGTTGTTGTTGTTGCTTCACTTCTTGCTCAACATCACCCACTGGAACATCTTCATGAGATTCATCTTCATTTCCATTACCATCAACATCATAATCATGTTGTTCAAGAGTAGAAACAACTAGATTTGGATCCAAGGTCATATCGTCTTGAATCTTTCACATCTCAATCTTCTCAAAGTCTTCAATAGTCTGGTCTTCAAGGAATACTGCATCCCTACTTCTAATAACCTTCTTCTCAACAGGATCCCAAAATCTGTAACCAAACTTCTCTGTTCCAAAGCCTAGGAACACACACTGCTTTTCTTTGTCATCAGCTTTGATCTTTTGGGATACGAACAAATGACCTGCAACCAAACACTTTCAAGTGATCATAAGTAGGATCTTTGTCTCTCCATACCTTTTCTGCTACTTCTCCATCTAGCGGTCTTGAAGGAGATCGATTGATCAAATACACAACAATATTCATTGCTTCACCCCAGAAATGCTTCTGCAACTTCGAATGAGATAACATGCACCTAATTCTCTCAAGAATAGTGCGGTTCATCCTCTTTGCAACACCATTATGTTGTGGAGTCTTCGGTACTGATTGTTCATGACGTATACCCATGCTCTTGCAATACACTTCAAGTAGTCCAATGTACTCTCCCCCGTTGTCAGAACGAAGGCACTTCAAGGTTCTACCTGTTTCTCTTTCCACCATGTTCTGAAAACATCTTGAACACAGGAACAACATCATCTTTGGTCTTGATTGCATATGACCAAACCTTCCTTGAAGCATCATCTATGAAAGTAACAAAATAAACAGCACCACCAAGTGTTTTGACCCTTAAATGTTCACATACATCAGAATGAACAAGATCAATAATACCAGAATTGCGCTTGGGTAAAGCTTTATGAAAAGAGACTCTAGTTTGTTTACCAACTAAACAATGAGTACACTTACCCAATTGCATACCTTTGGCATTTGGAAAAACTTGTCTTTTGGTGAGGATTTGAATTCCCTTCTCACTAAGATGACCAAGTATTCTATGCCACATCTCGGAGATTGAATCTTTGTCAACAACATTCAACTCACCTTTCAACACCTTCACTTGTGTCTTGTACAATGTGCCACACTTCTTGCCTCTTGAAATAACCATGGAGCCCTTGCTTAGATTCCATTTTCCATCACCCAAATGATTGTTATACCCTTCATAATCTAACACTCCTGGTGACATTAGATTCAAAAGAAGATCTCGTACATGTCACATATTTCTGAGAACCAATGTGCAACTAACACTGGTCTCAACCTTCACATCACCCATTCCTACAATCTTCGAAGCACCACTGTTTCACATTCTGACCGAACCAAAGTCACCAGCCATGTAGGAGGTAAATACATCTTCATGAGGAGTAGCATGATAAGATGCACCTGAATCAACTATCCATTCTGAATCAGAACCTGCAAAACTCACACAAACATCATTACAATTTGAGAATACAATGATATCATCATTTGTCACAGTAGCTGCAACACCATTGTCTTGTCTATCATTTCCTTTCCCCGTCTTGTGTTCTTGCTTCGACTTCCTGCATTCATTTGAATAATGACCTCTCGTATGACAGTTCCAACATTCAACTTCCTTTATGGACTTTGATTTACCCCTTGACTTGCTACGGCCAACTTGTCTTCTGTCTTTTCTTTTACCCCGATTTTCTGTAACAAGAGCTTCTGAATGAGATGAGTCTAATGACCTTCTTCTAACTTGTTTACTCAGCAAACTGCTAGTTGCAACAGTCATGTTCAACTTCTTGTCTGGAGAAGAATAACTGAGACAATTCCTCAATGGCTCCCAACTGTCTGGTAAAGTATTTAACAATAAATAAGCTTGAATCTCTTCGGGAATTTTGAGATCCATAGAAGTAAGATGATTCATAATACCCTTCATTTCATTTAAATGTTGCGCCATTGAACTCCCTTCCTTGTAGCACAGCTTTCCAAGCCTTTTGAATATAAGAGCTTTTGCACAAGGAGACTGCTGATCATATATCTCCTCTAACTTGGTCCACAAAGAATATGCTATTGTTTCACTAGCCACATGATGAAAAATACCATCATCAATCCATTGACGAATAAAACCATCTGCTTTTCGATTAGTAACCTTCCAATCTTCTACACTTGTCGCCTCAGGCCTTACTCCCTTACTCTCTATTGGACCATATAGATATTTACAATATAACCAGTCTTCCATATTCGCCTTCCATATCACAAAGTTCTCACCGGTCAAATTGACCATTCTATTACTAGTGCTAGCTTCCGCCATTGCACATGATTAGCTCAACCCAAAAGCTCTGATACCACTTGTTGGGGGAGGCTTACGAAATCCGAGCCGCTATGCGCAATACGAAACGTACACAAGAAATGACATACAAATGCGGAAACAATACAAACTACGCAATATAGAAGCAATCACACAACACCGGAAATTACGTGGAAAAGCCCCTCCAAGGTGAAGGGTAAAAAAGAACGGGCAAATCTTCCACTATAATCAAACAATGGGTTACACACAATTCTCCCAATTTTGGGATATACTCTTCTTCAAGGTGCATATAGCACTTGGATACCAATTTGCCTAATTACACTCACCCCTAAGGATGGATCAACAATTCATTCACCAAATAGATAATAGACACTATCAATTTGACAATAAGAAGTAATTGAGATACTTACTACTAGAATTTGAACAAACCCTAGATTTTTCCCTCTTTGAAGAGATGTGAAAATTGATCAATCAATTCTTCACCACAACAACCAAAAGATCCTTAGATAAGAACCCTTTCTCCTTCTCTTCAAGATACCTTAATCTCACCAAAGATTGGTGGCTTAATCTCTATCTCACTCACTCTCTTTCTCTTCTTCCTCTCTTTCTCTTTCTCTTTCTTCACGAACAAAGAAATGAAGGTTGCTCGAATTTTTTTCTCCAGATGCCTTTTGCCTTGTTATAACATAACAAGGGCAACCACTATTCAACTCCCCCCATTTGATAAGAGGACACCTACGTTAGACCATAAGGAGGGACCGGCCCAACACGTTACTTATCAAACCCAACTTTATTTGTATATATACCAAGGGATGACCCATGCCGTAACGACACGGGCTATTTCGCACGGCTGTTTTCTGGGGCGTAAAAAAATCCGTCCTATATTATCTTTTATGTTAATCGAGAAATAGCTAAATGGAAAGGTAAAGAGACAAAGTCTGTCCACTTTCCCATTTCACGCAGTTGTTTCCTTCTCCGGTCTAATTTTCTTCCTCTTAGCATATCCTTTTTGCTTCCTTTTCAATATTTTCTCCTCGATTTCTCATTTGTTCCCTGTCTGATTTGTTTAACATTTTATGTTCAGTTGTTCAATTAGATCTGAGAACCAAATTTTGGTCCAATTGAGTGATGTTTTTAATGCTAATTTCATTGTTTAATATTGAGATTCCGTAGTCATGGGCATTATTCTAGTATTATGTTTTACGGAAAATGGGTCATTTGTCTAAATATTTTTAAAACACGGTTCAAAAGGACGAGTAAAAATTTTTATGGGTGAAATGGACACAAAAAATAGCAAGGATGAAACTTGATTCATCCTGGCTTAAACTTAAAAAATAGTGAGGATGAAACTGGATGCATTCTGATGTAAATCAAAAATAAGAAAAAGTATTTGAAAATGGGTAGGATGAAACTGGTTACATCCTGACAATTTTTATATTTTTATCCATTTAAACAATATTAAAATTTAGATGTCTTTTTCATCCATTAATTGTTGATTTTGGTCTTTTTAACCAATTTTGTGTATGTTTTATATCGTGGATCATGACATCCTTATTGTTCTTGTCATTTTCATGCCAATTATACATTTCAACTTTCCGAATCAAATGTATGTAAGTGATATGCTAGATAACATCGATATAAACATGGGAAAATCTCATAGATCAATTTTTTCATTGGGATCCAGAATTTGGTTCGTGGTCATGGATTTTCCACAACATGAAATTCAAACACGAAATTCACATTGCAACTTATAAAATGTAACTGTAAGACAATATCTGTGTACTGCCCTTTAAACTCTACAATGTACTTAAAATCGTGCCAGTGTGACATTTTAATTCACTGTGACCCAAAATCAATATGCATCACAAATTTTTCTTAGTGATTCAAAATTGACCTCATGGCGTTAAATTTGTCATGTGATGTGACCCATAATTTGCCTGGCACTTTTAGGGGAGACCAATTTGTAATTAGGGGCGACACAAAAGACAAAATAGATTGAAAATACTTATATGCCCCTTCATAATCGGGAGGTTAATCCATAATCGGTAGTTTGGGGCAACTCTATATTCGGTAGTTATATGAACTATTTTGACTCACCGATTATGGTAGATTTCGCCAAAGATTATACTGTATAATCGGAAGTCATGGTAACTTCATTTACTACCAATTATAGGCTCAACCAAATTCGAAAAATAGAGGATTTTGACAAAATTTGATTTTAGGGAAACTCTATATTCGGTAGTCATATGAACTATCTTGACTACCGATTATGATAGATTTCGCCAAATATTATACTGTATAATCGGAAGTCATGGTAACTTAATTTACTACCGATTATAGGCTCAACCAAATTCGAAAAATAGAGGATTTTGGGGCAACTCTATATTCGGTGGTTATATGTGTTGGATATTTTCAAGATTGTTTGCCGCTATCCGGGGGGGCGTAGCCCCTCCCGGCTGGAAATTTTTTCGGTTAATGAATTTGAAAACCTATTCGGTTTTCCAGAAATTTTCACAAAACATGTCTGTTCCCATAGGGTTTCTTCAAGAGACACCATTGGTTGGATATTTGCAAAGAGGGCCGAGATAATCGGAAGTCAGGTAACACTACATTTACTACCGATTATAGGCTCAACCAAAATTGAGAAAAAAAGTGGATTTTTGCAAAATTTGATTTTGGGGCAACTCTATATTCGGTAGTCATATGAACTATCTTGACTACCGAATATGGTAGGATATGTGCAAAGAGATCCACTGTATAATCGGAAGTCATGATAACTCTTCATATCTTACCGATTATAGGCTCAACCAAAATTCAGAAAATAGAGGATTTTTGCAAAATCTGAATTTGGGACTACTCTATATTCGGTAGTTATATAAACTATCTTGACTACCGATTATGGTTGGATATTTGCAAAGAGAGCCAGAATAATCGGAAGTCATGATAACTCTTCATATCTTACCGATTATAGGCTCAACCAAAATTCAAAAAAAAAAGGATTTTTGCAAAATCTGAATTTGGGACTACTCTATATTCGGTAGTTATATGAACTTTCTTGACAACCGATTATGGTAGGATATTTGCAAAGAGAATCATTGTATAATCGGAAGTCATACAAACTAAATTTACTCCCGATTGTTGATTACCTACCGATTGTATAGTTATCTACCGATTGTAAAGGGTAGTTTGGCCATTAAAAAAAAAGCCTCGGAAATAACCTTCCGATTGTGAAATAACCTACCGATTATTTACTATTTTGTCGTTTTGTGTCGCCCCTAATTACAAATTGGTCGCCCCTAAAAGTGTCAGGATAATTTGTCTAGTTAAGAAAAATTGGACAGATTTTGATTCACTTCAAAGTGAAAAAATATTTGTGACCCAAAACGTGGACTTATATTCCCGTTCTATCCCAAAATCTGCCCTGGTTACGGAAAATATCCACAGTGGCTTGACATCTCCCACTTTGATCCAAAATTTTCCTGTGACGTAGAATCTTCGGTGCGACCACTTTGATCAAGAGGGATTTAGGGCATCCGGATTCGTTTGGATCTACAAGATTTTGGGCAAATTACTCCATTTTATTTGGAGCATCTCTTATTGAAGAAGAAGATAATTATTTCAAATGGTCGGAGTTGATTCCGGTTCATACCATCTTTCGTCAATACTACTGGTACAAAAATTGAATATCTTTGCGGTGCATGACTCTTTCTCTTCGAGATGTATTTGCAATTGGTGTCATCATTTGTATTTGGGTTTTGATTATTTTGTATTTTGGTGTTTTTGATAATCTTGTAAGCAATCATGTAATCACTATTTTGGTTTAAATTAATTGAAATGTCATTTTCCAAAAAAAAAAGCCTAACGATGCCAACGTATTTATTTCATGACCATTTTTCAAATGACATAAAAGACATGTAGGTAAAGCTAATTACCGCCTATTTAAGAGACTCTCTGCAGCTCTGCCCACTTATCAACATTTTTCTTTTGTAATAAATTGAATCAATAAATCTTGTAATGTGTTGAATTTTGTTGTTTAGTAAAGCAACAATATCTTAATGTCCATTCATTACGTATTACCTTTGCATGGACCATGTTGCAAATGATTGGGATATGCCTAAAGTACAAATAGTCGTTAACCTAATTGGTGCTGCGTTGTTGCAATTAAAGTTAGTAGTGTTGCGCCCGTGCGTTGCACGGGTTCATACTGGTTTTCTTTGAGGGACTTCAATAATTTGCTTCCATGCACAACAAAATTTCCGTTAACTCTACAACTAAACAGCATGAACTCCAATCATTTCTCAACATAAAATTTCCAAATTAAAATGTCATGATCTTAACATACTGAACTGTTTTTGGTTACAAAAGAAGTGCTCTTACATCCCAATTATGTAAAACCTCACCAAGTTCATCCCTTACTCACGGTTCTCTCAAATCTACACAACTGCGAAGATTAGCATATTATCTACAAAGTTAACTTGAACAAATTATAAGAGATATGACAGACCATCCCATGCATATTGGAAATGGTATATTATATGGTGCAAGTGGCATGTCACCTTGTATCTTTGGCACAATTCTCGAATCTTTACAAAATAATAAAAAAAATCTCAATGCACTTGATAAATTTGTATGTACATAAAACATCAGTTATATTTAATGACCAAAATCACTACATGAAGAATTTACATATTAAGGAGACCAAAATGGTGATCCATCAAAATTACAGCATAACAAACATTAACTTGTGCCACTCACAGCACTTCTTACATCAGTTAGTACACCTCTACTGTACCACCAAGTTCTCTGATGGGAGGAATTCCATCTCTTCCTCCTATATATTTGTCTTAATTCCAGTTGGCAAATGCGACAATACCATGCAGTTATTGGCATATGCAAAAAGCCCACTCTCCCTTCAAGCATGTATAATCTACTTCACTACCATGCAGTTATTCGCAAACAATCCATACTGGCCTGAAATCCATAAGATCGCTAGTAACATATATTATATTCACTACCATGCAACTCAAATTAGTTAAGGAAATTCCCTACTCAGATACCATCAGCCTTGGATCGAAGAAATTCCAAATTTGCTCGGAGCTTATGTATAATAAACAAAGTCACTCACCAACGTCATTAATAGCTACCAAGTACCAAGTAAATAATATACAACAAAGGAAGTTGATAGTTTATAAATAAAACAGACTTCAAACAAATAATAAAAATCGTCTTTGTGAATGAAAATGGTTAATTTTTTCTTTGTAAGTCTGTTTGTGTAACTATCAACTTCGAGCAGAGAAAGAAGAATAGCTAGTTACCTTTGTTGATTATATTATTGTATATTTCTCTGCTTCACCATTATCTTAAGCTATAGTTTATAAATAAAACTCACCAGAGAAAGAAGAATAGCTAGTTACCTTCTCATACAACTGCTTCATAGTGTATATAAGCTTCTTGACACATATTATCTTCAGCTCTGAACTGTGCATGCAATAATCTTAGCTTATCCGGTAGTATATCTTGACTCAATTCATGAAATTTGGAATATCAGATTTCAGGTCCAGTTCATATACTATTCTTAAATTATGAAGCACTTTTAACATTTTCCAATCCGCCAATATCAGATTTAAGTACTGCCACAGCCTGAATAGTACAAAAATACAATCACTCGTAATCAGTCCTTCTCCTATCTCTTATCTCCAAGCAACAACCAATATATATCGCAAACCATGCAGGAGGAAAGAGATGAAGAAATGTTATAATAAAGGAAATGAAGTTTAAACCCCCCAAGCGGCCAAAGAAGGAATTCAGGTAGAGTAGTTGTTCTTCTAAAATAATATTTATATTTATATGAGCACATCCGAGCTTATTTATATTATTAGGTTGTTCATTCTTAGGCTTGTCTTCTACGCAATCCTGATCTATCTTGTCACTCTTTTCCTCATCCTCAGCTAGTTCTTATTTGCAGTTGATTTTCCTCTTTTCAGCTGATAATCTGTTTCATACCCAATAACAGGATATAGCACAGATGAACCTTTATGGTCTCCAGATAACCTGCTTTCACCAATCAAATAAATAAAATGATTTTTTTTTTTTTCAACTACTAATGGAAAAGATGACTTTAGCGTTCAGAGTACAAATATGTATCACATCCTTTTTCGCGTCAATAATATCTAGCTAATAAATGAGGTAATAAGAGCTCACCTTTTAGCATCTCCACTGATGCTCTCATTTTCATGAAGATAGAGGGAAAGAAATCCTCCTTGAATTCCTTCTTATGCTTTTTTTTTTTGCATTATCCAATAGACTGAAACTGTGACCCTTTTATTTCAGGTCCACTGTCAATTCGCCAAACAGACATTAACAAAAAACACTTCGCACAAAATTCTATTTTTGTGCAAGCAATATATATTCGTGGTTGCTGATTAATGAATTCAACTGTGGCTTGTAACGTCGCTGAATTTTCAACACCATCCAATCTATCTTTTTGCTCCAGAAGCGCTTTCATCAAATTTTTGGACTCGACTATTTTGTTGCTTGCTAAGCCTTGCTGCTTCTACAGAACCATAAACTCACTCCCAAACCCTCTCAGTAATATCAGACGGAGTTACCTGCTAAGAATAAAAAATGCGGGATGAGCGGCATGAGCAGCAAAAATAAAAAAAAATAAAAAAAATAAAAAAAATTTGAAGAAGACTTCAGACTGAAGTATTCCTAGACAACGAATACCTCATACAACATGCGCAATCAGTCAGCAAAATCATAATATGAATTCAAATATGTGTAACTAAGAAATTTAACATATATACTACAAATTTTCAGTTAAATATTTTCAATTACATTGAGCAAGAACAAAAGATAGATAAAAATTGATCAAAATGCAAAACCTTGATGTTATTCTCACTTCGAAATGCTTAAACTTGTAAGAGTAATTTTACTCAAATGTCTATGATATATACCGCATAATGAAAACATGTATTATTAAGTTACTGGCAATCTTCTGGCTTTCTACATTTCCTAATAAACACTAAATATCTTTATGAAGCCTTGGTTGAAAAGCTTAAACATTCATTGTCATTCGAACATGGAATGTATTATTTTTCATCCTCCAAACATCATTGCAAGAACATAAAATTCATCATGTAATTAAAAAAAAAGTTGAACCAATTCGAAAGACTTGACATAAATTTGTAGAACTAATTTTACTCAAATGTCTATGATACAACATAATGAAATTGTATCATTGAGATCCTGGCAACCTAATGGCTTTCTACAATTCCTAACACAACACTAAACATAATTCTGAAGCCTTGGTTGAAAGGGTTAAACATCCATTGCCGGTCAGAGACGAAATGTATTGTTTTCCAACCCACCACTTCCAAGCAAGTTCAAAGAATTAAAAATCTTTGTTGCCTTTCTTAAAGTCTTAAAATCAAAATATCATTCGAAGATTACCGTTGGTGTAGTCAGGTGCAGCTGCAAATCAAAATTCAATAATAAATCCTTTAAAAAACATTACAATAATATTTATTTACTGAGAAAATTTTCTCCAATCTGGAGAACCCTAAGTATCCTTTCCCACTTCCGTATATTTATTTCCTTCAACTCCGCACACTTGGAAAATTTCTGAAATAACATCAATAAGGTCAAACAAATAAAGTCAAACAAAACAAAATTAGTATTATGAGCACTAAAGAACCAACATCCACCACAAATGGGTGAATTAGTAGCTAGAGAACATGCAAATTGTAAAATACATCAATGCGATGTAAAGATATATTAGAGGGCGTCTCCTAAAAAATGCGAGGTCTATAAAATTTAGAAAATTGACTCAAGTATACAGAGATATATTGATTGGTAGATTCTCTCTGTAAAGCAAATAAAACACCGTTCCTATAGTAATAGAAATAATCTAAATTAACTATACAAAAACCTTGAATTGAGAGTGAGAGTTACAAAAACAAACTGACCTGCCATTTTGCAGTTCCTAGAGTAGTTAGAACCTCCCTACCGAATTCATCGAAATCTTGTTTTGTTTCTTTTATTCGTGTCCAGTTTACGGATTCCATTCTGGAAGAACCCATTAAACAATTGAACAAAAAGAAATCAAAACAAAATTTTGAATCGAACAATAAATTCTAAATCTAATAAAAATAAAATAAAATTTTCAAAAAGTAGACTTACCGGTGAGAGAAGATGAATCGAAGAGGTGCAGAGAAGATCGAAGATAGAGTGGTAGCAGAAAACGTCGGCGAAGAAAGAAAAGATGATCAGGGTTTCAGGAGAAAGGGACATAAAGAGATTCATAAGGCTGTGAAAAGTAGAACCGAACGTGGTAAATATTAGACCTGGTTATTATGTTTTAGACATCCAGTAGTTAGTAATCTTCCCATCACGTGTTTGTTGTGCATAAACGTTTTACAAAATGGATCAGAAACTCTCGATGGGAGAAGAAAAGAGGAGAGAATAGAATCAATGGGAAAGAGGACAGAATAAAAAAAGAATTGAAAAGAGAAGGATTAGGAATAGGGTTTTGGATTAGCGAGAATCAATTATAACTATGGCATTATTAATCTACCCATTTCTCTCGCTAAAAATAGCCGAAAATATTTCAAAACTCTCAATTTCTATTGGCAGGGGCCAGAAGCTCTAAAATTCAAGCTTTTGGCCTAACTTTCAATGTGAGGCCAGCAATTTCTACTCAAATTATATATACAATGCAACTCTATAATTTTCAAAAAAATACATGAATCCCATAAAACTCATTTTAATCAACATGCACCCTTATATTTACCCTTCGTAGAGCTCGATCAAGAAATTAAGAATTCAAATACATGAACATTTTTCAGGTACCATCATACTTTTGATTATGCAGTGGGAATTATTTTTCCAATAAAGATCCTTTGTTTATTTTAGATGAACCAAGCCACTGCACCTGAAATGTTATTTCCCATTTCCTGGCACTCAATGTTGGAATCAAACAGTTTGATCTTTATATATAGCTTTGCTGATACTGTGATTTGGGTTGCACATTTCCTCTATAAGAGTTTATCTTCTTCACCGAGTACCTAATGAGAACCAACCATAAAATAAAATAAAAACCAATTAGTGCTTGCCTAATAAGGCTAACAAAGTTTAAAACCTGCAAATAACGGAATCGGTCCAGAAATAAGACATGATGATGAATTTTTTTTATCCTTCTATGCATTGGATAAATCCAATCATCATTTACCCATTGCCTTACTTCCAAAAAGAACATTTTAACCTCTGAACCTCTTTATCTGTTTTTTTTCGCATCTTAATGCTTGTAATTATTATAATGTCTACTGTCCATGAGAGTGGGAAGATCACAAACTGAAGATCAAAATCCCCCAATCTATGATAAACTAATCAATGAATAAGACCTATAATTTGAGGAGTATATATCCACATGTTCAACTTTTAAGGTAAAAGAAAAGAAAAGCTTGAATACTGACTGCGTTTCCTAGCCGCTGAGTACATGTATTTGTTCCAATCTTTCTATCATGCTGGGGTTACAGTTGCAAGTGACCTAATTTCTGAGCAGTCTATATTTCTCATTTCGACGCTGGAGTTAGATGCATCACAGCAATTAATAACCCTACGCTGAATTTTTTTTGACATAGTAATTTAGAATGTGAGCTCCAATAATACATTCTCTTCTCTCAACAGCAGACGGTATTCCTAATCGATATTTAATTTTTCCTGCTAATCAGAAGACAAAGAACGCTCAACCTTCCATAAAATGATTCGCAGTTTTGTATTTCATACTCATATTCTGATGTTAAGGGTCTATATACAGCAATAAATAACCTGATTTAAATTATTTTTTTGAAGAGAATACGGGCTTAAAAAAGCCCGAGGAATTTATTCAGATACCTCATTAACGGTGAGGTTTGACGAGATACAACTAGGTGGAGAAAGAGCATTCCACCTGCAACTAACATTATCTTTCATGGCATATTGACAGAGGTTATGAGCCAGCAAGTTTACATTTTTTGGAACATGTTCAAATCTTATACTAGAAAATAAAGTAGCTTCTCTTTTAACATCCAAGATAACTGAACGGATACTCCATGCGATGTCCCTAGAATTACCTTTGACAGCATCCGAAACATTTTTTGCATCTCCCTCAATCACCACCTTTTGAAAATTCAAGAATTTTGCCAGGGAGACACCCAATCTACAGGCGATAGATTCAGCCAACAAAGCAGACGTTGCATCAAAGGTAATAGTCTCACAACCAAGAAATCTTCCATCTGAATCCCGTGCAATCGCACTTGCAGAGCCATCATTTGGGACAAATGCAGCATCCACATTAATCTTCACAAAGCTATCTTCAGGAGGAGACCATTGTTGTTGTCCCGAGTTCAACTGAACATTAGTAGCATAAGGAGATTTTATATCCATGCACAAATTGAAATCCTATGTGGCCTTACGAAGAATAATATCTTGAGAGAAATTTTGACCCGAAAAAATCATATCATTTCTTAACTTCCAGATATTCCAAAGGATACAAACTCTAAGAACAAAGCTATTTTTTAAATTCTGCTCCATCCAAAAGATGATGATGTTAAGCGGAGAGTCATCAAAACCTGAACTATCATAGTCCAGAGAGACTTTACGGAATATCATCTTAGAGTAATAGCATTCAAACAGAAGGTGAAAGATAGATTCATCCTTTGCTCTACACAAAGTGCATAAGTTATCACGATGAGAGTTGAATCTGTTTATATTAACCTTTACGGCTATACCCCCTGAAGAACTTTCCAAATAAAGATATGTATCTTTGGCAATATTTCAGTGAAAGACCAAAATCTTTTCCAGGGAAATTGACTAATTGCCGAAGACACCGGGATATTATTTGCCAACATATGAAAACAAGATTTGGTAGAAAATTTACCCGCTTGTGTACACTTCCAAGTCAAGATATCCTCTTATTCCGGGGCGTATTGATCCGATTGTGAATATACTATTTTACCCTTACTCTTAAAAATCAATATACTAATTAACTACCCTAATCAAGGCCCCTAATTTATACCCCTAAAACCAAATCTAACTTAAAAATCAGTTTCACTTCATCTTCTTCTTCTCCTCCTCTTCATCTTCTCCACTACCACCACCATTAACGACGGTGGAAGAACACAATTTCTTCATCCGATTCATCGCGACGATAAAACTTTAATCGACGATTAACTTCTTCTACAATCATGGCTCGCACAAAGCAGACCGCTCGGAAAGCGATTCAACTACACAATTTAGTCGAAGCATTGAAGGGAAAGTTTAAGCACAAACCCTCAGTCTCCAAACCCGAAAAATCGAAACCCAAGAACCGCATGGCCCCCATTAGAAGGTATGTTAACTAAAACACAACTTCTATTCCTTATTTTGGTGTGTTTTGATTGTGAAATCGAGTCTAGTAACCGAAGAATGGAAGTTACAGTGTAAGGGTCGGCAGTATCGTAATGTTAAAACCCTAACGACCCTAAAGTTGCATGTAAAATGTATGAAAAATCGTTAGGTTCTTAGGTTGAAGATGCCTACCGTTTTTCTGAAACTGTAGTTTAATGGTGACCTAGATTAGCGTCGGATGGGTATTAGTACGAAGACGACGACCTTAATCTAACGATGGTTATTATATACCGACGACCCTTTTGTTTTCTCTTGAACGACCCTAACTAATTAACCAACGACCCTACTAGAGAAAAAGTCAGGGTCCATGTCCAAAAAAAGGGAAAAGTCATCACCCAATAAATAGAGTCGTTGTTGTGTCTTAAAGGGTCGTTCGGTTGTTAGATTCCTAATGTAACGACCCTTAAACTGAAGACATGAATATAACTCCTATGTTTGTTATGTTCTCTTACGTGTATGGGATATAATGCCAAGAAGGCCAAAGACAAGGTTAAAATGATGATAACCCCTCCTTCCAAACCTCCCCGACATGGTAGGTACTTAAATGCCGGTCCATTTCGCGGAAGAAAACCTAGTGAGGTAGCCTTTTCTATCACTGAACCAAGAGACAAAGGTGAGGAGTCGTCGGATTCTTCACGTTCATCCTTTCCTGTTATTTCTGCTGAAGTAAGTGATAAGGAAGAAGAAGAAGAAGAAGAAGAAGAAGAAAAAGAAGAAGAAGAGATACAAGAAGATGATGGTAATGGTGATAGTAATGGGGATGGTGATGGGGAGGGGGATGGTGATGGTAATGGGGATGGTCATGGTGATGGTGCAGAGGAGGAGAAAGAGGATGAAAAGAAGGATGATGATGAAGGTAAAGATGGTGATAAGGAGGAGGAAGGTGATGATGCTGGTAAACAGGGCGGTGAAGAGATTGAACAGCCGAAGACTAAAAAGAGGGTAAAGAAGGATGGATCGGACATTAATTTCACCTAGCGCAAGACACGTTCCTATAAAATATTTGCAGCTGGATCGTCTTAGTAGTGGTAAAGAGAGAAGAGAACCTAGGTATGGATGTAAAGTTCTATTTGGATATCCGGGGTCGTGGGCTCGTACCATCTATGAGACAATCGTAAGTATACCAACTTTGCTTGTTATTCGATTAGGTGATATTAATTTGTAAATACATTCTAATTATTACTTGTTTCTCTTTTGTAGGATCATAAGAATGCCGTCCGACCTTTCAGGCACCAATATTCTTTCGGGAAAATGGAGTTGTGGCCTTTAGACCAGGAATGTGCAAGAGTTAGAGCTCATGTTGAAAACTATGGTTTTTATACTGCCATTCAGAACTCAGTGATTGATTATGATAAGATTGCAGTATCTACTCTATGTGAAAGGTATTACCATGAAGTCAACACATTCCAATTCCTATTTGGAGAGATGGAAGTTACTCCTGATGATGCGGAACAGATATTAGGGTTGCACGTCGAAGGAAAATCCACCAGTGAGAATATCAAGAGAAGGCCTACTTGGGCTAATATATATGGGTGGACCAAGAACTTGTTTGGATGGGATCAAGCCACCACTGATGCGCAATTTGAGAAGGGAACCAACTATAATAAGAAAGAGTTCAAACTTGTAAAGATTAGGGAGATGTTTTCTGGGACATTGGATAAAGAAAAGGAGGGTCTCACTTATGAGGAATGCCGTTACGCTGTAGCCGCGTATTTGTTTTATGTACTTGCATCTATTATATTTCCCGACAACAAAGGTAATAGGGCTAGCACCAACCTTCTTCAGCTTTTGGATCCTTTGGAATATGTGAACAAGTACTCTTGGGGTACTGCCATAGTTGCACATTTGAATAGTCAGCTTTCCAAAGCATCTCGGGATCAAACTTCGCAGATCAATGGAAATTTGGGTCTACTCCAGGTATTTGGATTGATGGAAGTTGTTTTGTTTGTCTAAATTATTTTCCTTAAATCATTTGATGTTTATTTCATTGTTTTAAATATAGGTGTGGTTTTATGATCATTTCCCGTAACTGATCAAAGGTAATGAAGATATGAAAACAAACAAAGATTGGAAGCAAGGTGATCCAAAAGGTAAACGATATTTGTTCACCGGTTCTCAGGATAAGGAGCAAAAAGAGGCGTTGGTAGCAATGCGGGCAAAGTTGGACAACATCAATGTGGAAGAGGTAAAATTTAATCCGTCCGCGGAGAATAGAGCAGGCGTAATGGAACCTGTCGTGATGTACGATGGAACTTTGTTTCACCCTTACGGTTTCTCGATTTACAATTCGATGAGAGTCATGCGTCAACTTGGGTTTATTTAAGATTCACCCGATGAAGAGTAGGTACCTCCGTTCAAGCATAAGTTGGATAAATGTATGGCTGACGAGTCGAACATAAAGGTGTTTTACGACCCTGAACCCAGTTACACCCATTGGAATGATAGACACTCTAGGTTAGTAGATGTCACAACTTGGGCGCATGTTAACGAAGGGCACGAGGCAACACCAGGTTACCTTAAATGGTATGAAAATTTCTCGCATGGTCAGGTTATTTGTATTGATTCTAATAGGAGGACCAACAGATCATCCTCCTCTTCTTCTCAAGATGATCCTAGATATGATTCTACAATTCTTAAACTAGTGGTGAGTTGCTTATTCAAAGTATTATGTTATTCATATAAATTCAAATATAAGCTAGTTAACGTTGAATTCGTATTTGAATGCATATAGAGGGAACAAATGAAACTTTTTGTCAAGGATCTATGTTGCTCGGCTGAAAAGGGGAAGTCTTTTCTCCTGAGAAGCAACGTCGTTACGCTCAATACATGGAGCATATTGAGAATCCGAAAGCAAAGAAGATGTTTGATGAGCTCTCAAATGAAGTCAAGAGGAGCCGGAAAACACGTGCACATATGGAAGAATAACGTTCTCAGAAGGGACAAAGTATCCAACCACAAAATGAACAAGGTGGTGGCGGTTCAACTTAGGGTCCTCCAAATAGAAATAAGACGGTCTCTAGATCAGGCAGGTTGTAAAGAGGATGTGGTCTTCGTTGCAAAGAAGTTTGTTAACTTTAAACTTGAAGTTATGTTTTACAACTTTTCTTTCCATGGTTTCTTATTATGTTTGGATGGTTTTTTAAACAACTTTTTGTCAAGGCTCTATATTTCTCGGATAAATAAGGGGAAGTCCTTGATCCTGAAAAAGGGGAAGTCTTTGATCCTAAGCAGCTCTTCGCATCATTCACAGTTTGTCTGAACAACTTTTTAGTTGTTGGTCTTCCAGGTGGTTTTTGTTTCATTGTCTCTTCTTCTACTCCCAAGCACTTACGGGCAGCCGTCCATAAATTAGAAACTAGTATTTGTCTTCCCGCATAAGTATGTCTTCGATATTTCTCATTGATGTACTTTCCAATCTCCAAATTATTCATCAGAAGCTCCTGAGGGAGTTAGGTCAAACGAAAGTTGCTTCCAAAAAGGATCAATATCTGCGAGGGGAATAAGATCCTTATACCCTCCAAGCTTATGTCTACATGGGAGACCAAGCCAAGTTTCGGTTGTACAATTACATGTAAACACTTTTCCTTGGGTAGCTTTCTCTCGGAATCTGAATAGTTCAGCCATCATATGCTTTTCCCACCATGACACTTGGTGTGTAACCCCCCTTAGAAAATCTTTGTCTGGTAGGTATTGCTTCAGAAAACGTCTTTACTATGATCCATATGAGAATTAATCTTGATAAGATCATTCTCGGCGTGCTCGTGAATAGCTTCTTGAACCGTAACCAACCCACCATTGTTGAGATCAAGAATTTTTTTCAAACGCCCGTGAGACTGCTCAGCAATACTCGTTGACTCATTATTGAAGTGCTTGTACTTATTGGTCCATGCATAAACGAATTTATCCTTTCAAGGATTCAACCACATAACTAGGCAATAGTCGACCACCTTATTGTAATCCGTATTCCAATCATCAATGAACTTCTGCAATCTAGCATAGTACTTCACCTCAGTTTTTGAATGAACCAAGTAGTCCCACTCTTTGCAGAATACCTCCAATACATCCCCCTCTTCGTCGTATTTTTCCTTATCTTTCTTTCTCTCTGTCTCTCTCTCTTCTCTTGAAAGTTTACTCAGACGCTCGTCTTCCTCCTCGGAACTTTGATTACCCTTCGCCGGTTTGATTTTTTAGATCCGTTTCTTGCAATTTTGAAATATATTTTGTTGGATGTGCCACGTACAAAGAAAATGTTGAGCTAGTGCAAAAAACTTGACGAACGACACTCATAACTGCAAAATCTCGATCCGTAAATATAACCCGTGGTGTTTGTTCGCCACGGTAGATCAACCTCACTTGTTCCGACGCCCAGACATAGTCCTCTATTTCTTCGTGTTCCATAAAGACCCACGCCACGGTGAAAGATTATTTATCCGAAGTATG
Organism: Papaver bracteatum; assembly: GCA_023529315.1. Taxonomy (NCBI): domain Eukaryota; kingdom Viridiplantae; phylum Streptophyta; class Magnoliopsida; order Ranunculales; family Papaveraceae; genus Papaver; species Papaver bracteatum. Next base: position 59,869 of record JAJJWX010002134.1, read on the forward strand.
ACTAACCACGTTCAACATCGGCATGTTATACCTGTTGGTATTATAAGTGCAATCTATGAACAATACTTGGTAGAAACATTGTTCCAATGCCACCATCCTAGGATGGGCAAGAAAAATATGAGTCACTTTGTCTCCCGGACCCACCCTTGTTTGCATGGCATAGTTAAGTTTTTCTGCCAACCACTCCGATTGTTGCATGATCAATCTTCCATCCCATTCAGTTTTCTTGAGGGTTGCTTTGGCAGCATAAATAGTTGACAAGTTAGACTTATCGGCCTTTTTAATTGCAATAAGGATCTTAAGGGGCCTAATTTCCTTCATCTGTCGTACCATTTCCATTTCATGTGGTTGAAATCGGGCATATGCAGGGTGTCCCGTAAGACTTTTTGATGGAGGGTGATTGTGATGACCGTCGGGAATACCATTGTCGAGTTTCAATATTCATCTTGAACACAATCCTGAACGGGCATTTAATCTTCTTCGACGAAGTTTTGTAGACCCTGGTTGTCTTCTTCACATACTTGTAATTCTTTCCTTTATGACTTTCTTCCATATCACCGGCTCTCTCGCATACCATCTCCATTTATTTTCCAACTAGCATGCTTGCTTTTAATAACCACGCACATCTTCTCTTTTTCCTTGGAAAAAGCCCATTGCCTTGCCTCTTCCTTATTTTTCCAAGTCTAATTTTGAGAAAATAACACGTTCATTAGAACACTAAGTAAAAGAATTTCCAAAACATATATATCCATTCAAATCATTAAACCTTACCAAATCATTGATTTAGTGTTTGGAGGTATCCATCCCGATAGCAGAGACGGGTTTAGGTTGAGAGCTCAGCAAAACCAACTACAAAAAAATATTAAAAAAGGGTCGTCAGCGTCTATAATATATGCCAACCGACTGCTGGGTTTTTATATTAGACATCATGTGAGTCGTCAATTTGTATACTTTTCAGACATCTGACTTTTAGGGTCGTCATGTATATTATCTTAATGACGACTCTAAGGGTCGTCACATTTTAAATATTATGGCCAACGACCCTTGTGCGGTATAGGAAAACCATAGACCACCGACTGTAAGGGTCATCAATGAGTACATAATATGGCTAACCACCCAAATTTCAGTTATTGCAAAAAAATTAAAATTTGAAACAACGGTGCAATCCTAGGTGTAGTAATTTCATATTTGGAAAATGGGTAACCGTTTTTTTTTTCAAAAAATAGTCGTTTGTACTTTTTTTACTATAAAAAGAGACCTATCCCTATAAAGATTAGTATTCACCCATCACTTTCAAACACCAAATGTGTATTCACCCATCACTCTAAAACACCAAAAATGGCTCAAACTCCATTCAACAATCATGAGGATGTTGCTATTTTCAAAGCACACATCACAGTCGAAAAGCATGACTTTGAAAGAGAGCACCGGGTCTTCTCAAACCACGACGAAGCCGGAGATCCCTACCTTAACCAAGATCAAACATCCAATAATTGGTGGGAACATGTGTTTATTATTTTCAAAGAACTTAACGGAAATCGTTATGGAAGGTCGCTCCAAGACATTAGGGAGAGATATGATTTACTCTACAAGGAGTGCGTAGCACTGAAAGACGAATTTAAAGCGAGACTCAAGTCTCTTCCCAAAGAAGGCGGCACCACTAGAGTAAGTTTGTCAATCAATAAGGCCTCTCATATGGTTATTTTCATTTAAAATGCTAACTAATAATAAAATTTTATTCTCCAGTACACTTTGGGTTTCAGCCAATACGAGGAAAAGTACGGCCATGAGTTTTTGCACGAAGATTGCTATCGTATCTTGAAAGAAAATTTCTTGCTATTCAAATAATATTGTTAAGTGTTAAACGGTTATGTAGTGAACCATTATAATTATGTCTTTTCATTCTGATTTATTTTCGAATTACATGTACGTTTCTTTCCAATTCAATAAAAACAGTTCAACTTTTAATTTTCAAAGAAAGGGTCGTCAGGTTACAACTATTAATACCAAATGACTCTTTGTTCAAGTAATGTTTACCAGTAAGAGTCGTCTTTTTAGGATAAATAAATACTAACGACGCTTGATGTTCAATACATCAGATATTTCAAGATGGAGTTGTTATACTTTAAAAGTTAGAGACCGACGACCCTCAGTATCAAAAAGAGTCGTCTGTTTGTTAATATGGACACTGACGATGGTTATAGCAGTAAATGCGAATTTTGAATCCACCAGATGTGGTTGAGTCCACCAACGGAAAAAAATTCAAAAAAGAGGCAGTTGGGTCGTTCAAATCTATAAATAGAGACCCCAAGACTCACCTAATACTCACACAACTCTTTCATTATTAACCTTCACATACTACATCAATAATTCATCATCCAAGAGGAAAAACAAGAGAAAACACCATGGATACTCCCTACACTTCCGAAGAGAATTTCGTCGTTGTGAGAGCTTGGTTGACAGTCATAAAGCACTTTGAAAGTCTAGACAAAGACATTGATGAAACATCGGATGCTTGGTGGAACCATGTATTCATCGTTTTTGTTGCGTTGGACGGAAATCGCAACTCAAGGTCTTTGAAACAAGTCAAGGAACGTTTCTAGGAGATAAAATTAGATTGTGATGCTTTCAAAAGAGAAATTAATGCCGTAAGGAAAGCCATGCCCAATATGTTGGGCGTTGTAAGAATAAGTATTTAAACAAGAAGTGAAACGTATCTAAACCTAGCTTTCAACAATACTAACTAAGTTTGTTTTTTGTGTTTTCAGTTGGGGAAGGCATATAAGCGATATGAGGTGCTTCGTGGGTACAAGTTTGACTTCGAAGATTGCTACCACATCTTGAACGGCACTACCTATTATTACAACATCTATGGTTGAGTGTTTAAGTGTACCGTTATTATCTATTGTATTTCATTTCCTTCAATGCAAAGCTATGCAAGATGTATTTTTTTTACTATTCAATGAAATGAACTTATGAAATCAAAATCTTAAAAGAAAACACTAAGGGTCGTTAATATGTAACGCTATCGATATCAACGACTCTAGTGATATATCTTAATGGTTGCTTAGAGTCGGAAATTTTTATGCATACATGTGTGACGACCGTAAACCCAAAAAAATAATTCTTCCCAGAGACCCTGTGTTTAAGCGTCGTTGGAGTGTAAACAAAGCTAACAAATGACTCTTGTTGAAGTAACCTACAGAGTCGTCAGTTTTTAGCACACCAAGTAGACGATTTTTCATCACCATTAAAAGTTGCAGGTTTTAGTCGTCAGATTGGGTGTAAACAGACTGACGACTCTTGAGGTTCGTTAGCGAATAAATAACCCGACACTAACGACTGTCACTCTGAGTAGTTGCATGGTGTCCATGAATCGACCACTTGGAGTACCATTCATGCAATTTGAAGAGTATAGGAAGTTTACCTGATTGTTTTGAGCTTCAGGTTCCTCATTTTGAGTGTTGGTTCCCTCATTTGGGCCAATAGGATCTTCATTTTCACCATTATTCATGGCTTCCTCCATTAGCATCTCTTCATCAAACATCCAATCCATAGGATTAGTTGACACAATCTTACCATCAACGCAATCATGGTTGTTGTTTGAAGCTTCACCAAACTCATTCCCTCCACTTGAATCACTCATTTCCATAAACCCTAGTTTTTCTTATCAAAACTCCTCTTCTTCTTCCCAAAACAAATAAACACAAAACTAAAATTTCCCCAAATTTTAATCTAAAAAACCGATTTTTATCTAAACTAAATTAACACACTAATCTACTTCATTAACTCTTAATACTAATCATTCAAGGGTATTTTAGGCATTTAGAAAGATTTTTTATAAGGGGTGGCCCAAATTGCTATTAGGAGACCTGTTTTGTTTTCTAGTGCATGGCTCCCATTTAATGTGGGCGTCCCACAATTAAATCAGGATAAATAACCCTACCCATACATTTTTAAGAGCCTAGGAGACTGTAATCAAAGGTTATTGAAGTTTTTACACACAAAGTACAAGGATGAGTAAAATGGATGGATACCCTCCTTCCTTTTCACACTATTATTATTAGATTAGTATAATAGATATATTGTGATTAGGTTATTTGTTGCCTGCTGTCTGTCTGAATTATCTTCCTAAACTAAACTATGGTCTATGATGTCAATACTTAATTAATGTTGGATAAGATAAACTCTCTCAGATTTGTCACATGATCAGCATGTGACTACTCTCAGCCAGGTGAGTCATAAATTTTGTGACATATCTATGTTTGAAAAACTCTCTCTCCCGTCGACAAAAACACAAGACAACTATGGTGCCGATATTATGTCAACTTGGTCATCTGTGATTTTGATGTTTTTCTTAAATTTTAGGACGCGTGCCTCTGTATGGAAGAAATTCTACATTTTTTAGCAATATGTATACTCCAGGATATCATTTTAAATTTTATCGCCAAACTGATATATGATTTTTGATTTCTAGAAATTGATAAACAACTTCTCAAGTTTTATACTTTTATCCAGAGTCAAAACACCCCAAATTATTAATGCAAAGTTTTTCACTCGGAGGCCATTGCAGAGGGTTTTTTCTCGAGCTACACATAACCCAACAAAATGAACTCACTTGACCAATATTCAAGGACCAATTGGGTTGAATATGAAGGGAATATGAAAGTCAAGAGGAAAAGATTATTGAAGAACATGATGAGATGTTAATCGATATTGTTGGAATTATGAGCTATAATTCTGGGATCAGTTGAATAGAAATTCGGCAGAGGAACTATGACATACATGGACCAGGCCTAACCGGGTGCGTATCCATATTATAAGGGTTTTACCAAATAGTTATAATTTGAAATATAATTGTATATATCAAAACCGTTCCTCAAAGGGTCTCTATAAAAGTCGCGTCTTTTGCCTATCGACTTCCTCTTCATGGATCAAGACTGTTCATACGCATCCAGACGTGGTGACGATTGTGAACACTCAAGTTTCTCTTCTATAAATACTTTTTTGTTCTTGGTTTTTGATCACTGGTTTTCATTCAATTGCTCAAGTATATTCAACTGTTAAAAGAGAGATTACTGCACGATTTAGTTTGAAGCTTCTTGCGTTGTTTGAGTGTTGCATCAATCAAAAAGGTAAGATTGTTGAAGTCCTGGGAGACAAACACCATTCACCCATACGTCATCAATGTGGGGGTGCTAATTGTTCTTAAGGACATAGAGTTCTTCTCTAGCCTCAATCTGTTTTACTTGTTTTATTTTGTTTTATTACTTGTTTCATATAATGCTTATTTGTTGATTGAATTACACCGGATTTGTAATTTTTTGTGATAATATTTTGGAGTGTTAATCACAAAGGAAGAATTGACTCAATAGAGTTTACAATTCTGTGCACACAGAGTATTTGAGAAAATGTCTCAAACATCTGTACATGCATATACACATATATGAAGTATATTTAGGATTGAACATATTGAGACTTTGGGTTCTTAGAGCAACCATGGTCATAGACGAGACTAAATACTAAAAACCAGACTAAAAGCTAAAAAAAATTGGTTTTAGTGGAGGTGAAGTGCAATGGTGAAAGATTAAAATTTGGTCTGGCGGACGATATAACAACGCATGAAGTTAAGCGGGTGTTTAAGGTGCGTATGGTATGAGGCGCAAGTATTACTCTCGCCTGGCGTGGAGCGCATGTATTACTCTCGCATGGCATGGGCGCACGTATTACTCTCGCCTGGTGTGGGTTAATTATGTAAAGCATTACTGTTTCTATTTTCATAAATATAATATAATTAAGGCGCATGTATTACTCTCTCCTAGCATGGGGCGCACATATATCAACCGTTTTCCCTGGCGGTGTTTTTAAGCGCGCCCCATTCAAACGTTAATTCTAATAACGATCCACACTCAGACGCTCACTATACTAGCGCCTAATCCCAGACGCTCTTTATACTCACGCCTAACGTCACACGCTCGTTATACCTATGCCCCACTATAGATTGGTTTAGTCTGGGTTGACGACTACATTTGGTCGCAAACCCGAGAAATCCAGATCAAATATAGCTATAGTCCTCTCCACTGCGCTTCACTTCCGGACCAAATTTGGGTATAGTCCCCAAATTTGGTCATGACCGTGGTTGCTCTTAGCATGCACTGTTCCGGATCCTAAATTAGGCATATATGATTTCATATGGTACCCAGGTTAATACAAATTGTACTCCCTCCGTTCCACTTTAGATGATTGTTTAGGGTTATTTTTTTGTTCCACATTACTTGATAGTTTTCATATTTTACCCACAAAACTACCAACTATACCCTAACATTTTGTCTTGGAACCATAAATTTATTTTCAAATACACTAATAGCAATTAATGCTTGAAGACTTTTCTCAAGGGTATACATATATTTTTTTTATATCTCTCTCTATTTATTAATTTGCATGAAAACTCATAAAACGTCATCTAAAGTGGAACGGAGGGAGTATTAAGATAGTTTCTTACATTGCTTGTAGACATTATTGATTTCTATAATCTTCTTGTTCAATAATGGTGCTTGTGTGTTCATGTAAATCTTTTAAAGTTGGTACTAAGAGTATACAAACATTTGTGTACTGTAAGAGGAATACTAACATAGATTTCTAACAGATATATGAATGAAAACCCATTGAAAGAGATGTGCGTTACATACGATGAAAACCTAATTTATGAATCATTTTTTTCTCAATAAGCAATTTATGATTCTCCTTTAAGACACATAATCAATACATACAGTGTGGGACGCTAGCGACGGCCAGCCGTCGGATTAACAAAATCTAGTACGTAATTCGAGGAGGGGGAAGATCACAGCCAGTGGTTGGAAAATCCAATATATCCTGACTGCTGGATGACACACCAAACCCTGTTGTCATATAAGCATTGATACATTTACAATTTCTTTGCAAATGCTCTAAATCTTTAAACATGAGAACCCGTACGTAATAAGAGTGAATCACGTACTATCTATCAGACATAAAGAATAAATGATGTCAGCAAATAAAGAAAATACAACCAGACATCTGTGACTTCAATTAACTAAAGGCATCCAGCGACTAGACCTCTTGGGGGTCTAATATACCCAGAGACTTCAAAGCAGGGAGTGGCAAAACAGTTCAAAACCAGAGAAAAAAATCATTCCTCCAAGTAGCACATCCTGATAGTCCTGGATTTCCCAACGAACATCCATCAACGTTTAACATAATCCACCCCGGTAGTGGAAGATACCATTTGACTTTCGGTAGTTCATGGGTGCCTTTCTCGCTTTACTTTTTAGGCAAAAAAATATAAGCATAGCAATTTCTCGACTGTCGTTGCAATGAATTTTTTGATACTATAAGTGGCTTGATGTAATGGCGTGAAAATGGATTGAATTTTAGTTGGTTGGAAGACCACCAGCTAGCCTTGCCAAAGGCAACTGATAACACTAGAATATCGTTACCACGGTGGGTGGGCCGACCGAACAAAAACAAAATATCGTTGCACCCCATTGAATAAAACCAAAACATCGCTTTGTTCGGTCGGCTCACCTCACCGGACAAACACGAAACATCGCTCCAATGGAACCGTAAAAAAAATAGTTTCTGATCCCAAAATATTATATTGTTTTTCTCCCAATAGAAATAAGTTGCAGTGGATAATCAGTGCCATAATGGCCCGGTACAAATCCTTACGTTAGCTATCTTTCAAATGTTTGGAGCAAGTATGAGTTATGTTTCACCCGGTTGGAAGAAGACTCTGGCAAAATATATGACGAACATCCAAAATGTGAAATGGTCGGTAGCACATTTTTGTTTTTTTCTAAACTAGCTGGCATATTTCTTAAATTTAGTCAAATATATATAGTAGGTTGACACGTTAATCCAGGATTGCTTAGTGGTGTAGTTTACCACGTGTTGAGAACCCAGTAAATGGACCCTGCATGTTTTTTAGTTGGTAAAAACCTTGTTGTTATCTGGACACACACCTCCTGCTAGCATTTTCTCTCCCGGCACCGGTTATTAATGCGAAAAGAAGAAAAAGTCATTCCTCAGCGTCGGGATGGCGGGCTATGCATGAGTATTCACTTCTTGATTCTTTTTACCAGGATAACAACAGGGTGCGTATAATCATTTCCTCCCCTTGTTCTTTGATTCTTTCTTGTTGAAACTTGAAACCATATTCGTATTTTACTGAATTTTCTAGATTACTATCCAAATTGTTAGTCTCAGTGAAATTAGATTTTGGAGGTGTTGCACAAAATTATGTTTACTGAGATTCCTAAGTTCTTAGTTTACATATATACTCCTTTTTGAATTTGGGTGTTGATTTGCTATAAGATTGAGAAGTATATCTTCATTACTTTCCCAATTTTTTCCTGTAATGATACGTGGATTTTGTTTACCGATGTTTTGATTTTATTTTTAGTTGATTAAGCTCATCAAATGTTTAATTTTGAATCGTCGGCAGATGTAGAAAACGAAAACCAATTCCCAGATTCAGAACTATGGTGGTAGTGCTCTTAAAGCAATGGCGGTAGGAGTGGCGGAGGTGCTTCGGTGGTGCTGGTAGTATCGGAGAAGGTGCTTATGATTGCATTAGCAGCAGTGGTAATGATTTTGGTAGTGGTGATAGTTGTGGTGGCGGTGGCATGGTACTTCTGGCGGTGGAAAAGTGTAGGTGCTGCTAGTGATTGTATTGGTTGGTCGCCGCGGTGTTGTTTGCGGTGGTTGCGGTGATGGTGGTGCTGGTAGTAGTGGTATGGCGAGGTGGAGGAGGTGTTGTGGTTGCGTTAATGATGATGTTGTTTTGTGGCGGTGGTGGTGAATTTGGTGATGGTACGTTTAGAAAGATGAGGGATAAATTGGTCCATGAAAAAAGTAACCAAAAATCGCCACGGAATTTTCTTTGAGTTTTATTTTTGGTGGTGGTGTGGTTGTAGGGATGGTGGTGGTGTGGTTGTAGGGATGGTGGTGGTGTCAGTGATGGAAAATGGTGGCAGTGAGTAATGGTTGATGGTGGCGGTGGTGTTTCCGGTGGATCTTGTATTGTTGAATCTGATGTTGAAAGTCTGGTTGATAAGGGATATGGTTGATAAGGGATATGGTGGTCTTTTGATTTGGACATTGACGATGATACATTCTCTATATAATAACAGAGTTTTCTCGAACGCTCTCATTCACCGGAGCTCCACGTTAATTTTCTCTTCCGATTAATTCTCTTTTCTGGTTGATTCTCGCCCCACTAATTTTTTATTTTTTCTTAAGTTATTTTGGCCCAGGTAGAGGTTTGCATCTCAATGTTAAGAAAACGGAAGTATTTTGGCCTTCCGTCGATCCCATAAGTGTTGATGATTGTGTTTTCCCTTCTGATATTGGTAGACCGTCTAATGGTGTTAAACTTTTGGGAGGTCCTGTGAGTTTGGACTTGAACTTTATTAGTGATATGTTGCTGAGTTGAGTGGACAAGACTCTTCAACTTATGACTGCCATCAAAAAGCTCAAGGACCCCCAAAGTGAGATGCTATTACTTCGCAATTGTACGGGTGTTTCTAGATTATATTTTGTATTGCGTACTACCAATACTGCTGCCCTTCAGCAATCTACTGGGATCTTTGACGAGCATTTGTTCAAGTATTTGAGACTCCTTATCACCGGTGATGGCCCTGGATCCTTTACAGCAGACATTTTGCCTATCAAAGATGGTGGCTTTGGCATATACACCATGGGAGACACCCGAGCCTACTGTTATATCGCATCTCAATGTCAGCCGGCTTATGTGCAAAAGGCGATCCTTGGTGACCTTTTACCTACCAACAAAGGTCATGTTTATCAGTTGGCTCTGCAGAATTTTATTCAGGTATGTGGATTGCCTTCTTCTTATTGCGTTGATGATACTTCCCCCCCCCCTTCATTCCTTGGCAGTTACTTACTTTGATGCAATTAAGAAGAAGCTCCCAGACCAGTTTTCTATGTCTGCTAGAGATTCCATTTTATGGCAGTATAACCAAGTTAAGCATGCTCAAGATTATATATTGGCGATTCCTATCAGTGGGCTTAATCAATGCCTTGGGCCGAGGCAGTTTAGAGTTGTCCTTTGCTACCGATTGGGTATCCCTTTTTTTGTTGAGAATGGTTCATGCTCTAGTTGTAATAAGCCTATGGATATTTATGGAGATCATGCACTTCACTGTGCTAAGGATGTTGGGTATAAGTTTCGACATGACTTTGTGCGTGATATAGTTGCTGACATTTGTTACAAATCTAGTGTACCTGCGCACAAGGAAGTTTCTCTTGGGCTTCAGACGGATGACGGCAAATATCTAAGACCAGATGATGTACTCGTTCTTAACTGGGAAAATGGTAAGGATATTTGCATAGATGTTACAGGGGTTTCTCCATTCGCAGGTGATGGCATTCACTCTTTTGTTCCAGGCAAAGCCATTTCTAATGTTGTTGCTCGAAAACGCACAAAGTATTTGGATAAGTGTGTTTCAGTTGGTTATGGTCTTGGTGTTTTAGCTTTCTCTACCTTAGGAGAACTAGGTGAGGATACTTTCTGTTTTTTTAAGCGTCTGAAGAACTGCTTAGTTAATAATGACGCTAGTAGTGGTGTTGGTAGCTTTATTTTTCATAGATTAGGTATCGCTATTCAAAAAGGTGTTGGTTCCCAGCTTGTCGCTAGGTTACCAACCAAAAGTATGTAATTTCATCTCTTAAGTTATTAAATTTAGACCAATTAAATTCAAGGAAAATTTTGTTTTTTCAATAATAAAATAAAATAACATCATATTATTTATTAATTAAATATTATTACATGAAACTAGTTGGAAGCCTAACAAGCTAAGCTCCAACGACATACTACTACATTAATTGAACAGGTTGATGTGCTAGCCTACCAGCGAGCCTCATGGGTAACCTTGCCAAGGGGAGCCGAAGCGGGAGGGGGGGCGAGACTGTGTCACAAGGGGGGAAACTAACACTACCTTCCATGTTAATTCCTGCAATATTACGCCATTTGGGACTTGAACCTGGGACCTCCTGGAACGCATGAAACTTTGGGGAACGGGGATAACCAGCTGAGCTAGGACCTGTTCTTAAAATAGAAAAATATTTAAAAAAAAAATAACCTAAAATATCTAAATCTTAAAAATCTCATAACATGCCAAAAATATATTAATGGATAATTAATCACATAATCCACGATTTCATCGTGATAATCAACAAATTAAATCACAGAATTCACAATTTCATCGTGATAATCAACAAATTATGCATGGATACTCAATAAATAAATAATCATTATATAATAAATAAATAAATAACGTAAAATGTCCATTGTCCGTTTACAATCTTAAAAGATATAATTTTCCTAATTACAAACCCAAACTATCAATTAAACTTTAAAATAGATAAGTCGAAAAAGAAATAAATACTGTTTAGCCCGGTCATGGGTACTAACCTTTTCATCCGAGAATCTTTTTTGCGCGTATCTTTGTTAGTGGTTCTGCACAACAGTTGGAATTTTTATTAGTATTTTGGATAAATAATTGAGAGCAAAGATTATGAATAAAAAAAAAGAGAGCATGAAAAAAATTGCAAAACAATCATAATCGTCCTAATTTCACTGTTATTTTTCTTAACTTTGTTTTTTCATATTTAAAAATAAAATATGTTCAGAATAAAAAATGGTTTAAATAATACCATAATTTAACTTTCTTAACTTTATTTTTCTTAACTTTTTTATCTTTAATATTCTTAATTTTATGAATAATTTAAAATAAAAATTTAAATTAAAAATTCCAAAATTCTTAAACAATGTTTCCATCAAAATATATGAAATTTGTTATGTTTAGATACGTAATATATTTTTTATACGAAAATATTTGCAACCTAATTAGGATGATATGATAACAATGTAGCTATCCATAATTATAAATATTTGCTAACTTTAAGGGCTATACGAAAATATTTGCAACCTAATTAGGATGATACGATAATAAAGTAGCTATCCATAATTATAAATATTTCCTAATTTTAAGGGCGTTTTGTAAAATTTTATACCTAAACCGAGATTTTTTTAAAACAGGAAGTTCTAGGCTTGATGCTCAATATATAAAGCACTCACGCAATGGTAGTGTCTCATCATTTTCTTTTCTTTTTTTTATTTTTTTTTATGCTAGGTTTTTTTTTTGTTTCTCTGTTTTCATAGCAATATATCGTCGTAGTCTATGATATGCAGATGCTTCCGTAGCTCTTATGACTGTAATATGGATCTGCATGGAAGGTATAAAATCCTGAAACCTTTTTTTTTTTTTTGATTTATTGATTATTTTTAATTTTATTTAACAATGAATGAATCGTGACATCGTGTTGGTCATTATCCTTGCAGTGAAGTATGAAATGAAATCTTTTGGTTCACTTTTAAGAGACCTTTGATTTTCTCTTTTTTATTTTGTTCTTATTGTTTGTACTTTTGTCAAGTTATTGTATTTGTCTCATTTGAATTTGTATATTTTGGCTTTCGAGAAAAGCAATATTCATTAGTTCCCTTTGACATTCATCACATCTTGAACAATCTTACTTTTTAGGGTTTTCCTCTTACTTTTTGTTGTTTGTTCGCAGATATCCTCGAAGGTGTAGTTACTTGGTGATGTTTTTGCTGTTCGAAACACGGAAGGTGGTCTTTTTATCTCTTTGACCTTTTGATTTATTCTGTGATATAGTTGTTAATGATTTCGTAAATGTAAAACTGGATAACGGGTACCGACAACATGTTTGAGATTTTGTTTTCGATTATTTTCTGTTTGCGATTATTTCTGTTTTATAAGATTTTCCTAACCCCATTAATTATTGAAATCGGTATTTTTGTGATACAATAAGTACTGGACAAAAAGTAAATTTGAAGCAGAATCACTGAAGAATGAATTACACGGAAGTGTTGTTAATTTTCCAAGATAGATTTTGTAGAATATAATCGGTATCCTAGGTTCTAACCAATGAGAGAGAAGAACTGAAAAATGTTCAAGGAAAATGAAGAAAATTCGTAGTATCACACTTCATTCCCGTGTTTAATATCCGGAAACCTGTTATTTGCTTAAATTTTCACAATAGGTTTAGGTGGTGAGTTAGATTTTCCAATCCATGGTTTGTAGTTTTCTGATCATGACAAACTTTTTTCTTCCTTTGTTTGTATTATTTATCAGATTTTGTTTAAGATCTATCTACAGGCTAGACATTGTATCTTAGGGAATACAATCCATTATCTGAAAATTGTATTTCGTCGGGTCTGAGACTCTTCCTAGCTTCAACAACGAACAGTTCATGTGATGAAAATTCTTTCAATTGTAGTTTTTCGAAATATGCTAGATTGTGTACGTGGAAGTATTTCCAATTTAGTGCTCATAGGAGTTTGTGATATCTTAACCTGTGCAGAATCCGGGGAAGTAGAAGATTCAATGGATATTGCATGGAAGAAGCAATATAGGGGGAAAGTGGGTGTCCAGGTAAGAAATACATAATATCTTATGTATAATTACCATGAGCAGTTCACATTTTAGTCCTAACAAGAACACGTCTTGTGCAGCACATGTGACAAGTATGTCCATTGGGAAGTTCACGTACCTGGTTCTTCGTATTTATTGTGTTTCATTTCCATAATACCAAGATCATTTACAAGTTGTTCTGTTATTCTGTGAAGTTCGTAGCACAAGTTCTGTCAAATGAGGTGAGCGTAATACGTTGTTATCACCATGTTTTCCGTCTAGATACCATATTTTTAGAACTTTCATGAACGAATTGTGAACCAATTAGTTTAGCTCCGTAGGCATATCTTTGACGCTTAAAATGCACAATTTTCCTCATAGGTCCAATTATACAGAGCACTACAACGATGGAAAATGGAAAGTTTTAACTATGCAGCACCATGAAGAAGACGTAATATCGAACCGGAGAGTGATTATGATGATGATAAGGTGCATCGACTGTGGCGTAGGCTAGGAGCTACTGAAGCTATGATTTCACATGCATTTTATCATCCACATGATGCGTCACCAAATCTACAGGAACATCCGGTGTGGATGATGACCTCAACATCCATTGTGTATGATAGAATCCTATATAGTTGTCGATGCATACATGTAGTTCCAAACTATAAACACATACAACGGGCCAAAGGTGGGACCCACCACTATTTTTCCACACATGGTGAACTTCACGGTACACACCTTCGTGTGTGTGTGTAACATTTTTGATACAGAAAAAAACTAGAAGTACGGAAGGTGGAATAAATATTATAGGCTTTAATGATATTTCACCCGAAGTATATTTCAATTGTTTTTATTTTTTATTTTATCAAACGTTCATGGGATTATTAAACTTTTTATAAATGTTTATTATGTTATAAACTATTGTTTATTTACTAAGATGCCCTTCGTGGCTAAGATTAGGGTTTACATATCTTGGACACCAAGTCTTCTATCTATATAAATAGAGGCCTAATCTCTTGTATTATATACACTTTAATAGAATTTCTCTCGTTTTTTTCCCCCTCTACTTTGTGTATCTTTCTCCTCTTTCTTTATTTTACAATACATCATCAGCACGTAACTCTCATCACCGAGCATCTTGTATACAGTGGCTATAAGCGATTTCGGGAGACCGAAACCAGAAAAGAAAAATAACAGATTATGGATATGTGAAATCGCCTGCATAAAAAGAAGCGATTGGGATTTTCTCTTTTCCCATACTATTATTAGATTATTTATGTTCATTAGTATTTTTTTTATTTAATATTCACGAGAATTTGACCATTAAGTTTGATTGCTATAACATGACCCGGACATGGATATATGATCAAACATATTGATGGTGCTGAACTTTGATGAAAAGTCTTACACATCCCAAAGTACCCGCTGTGCAAGTATCATATCCACAGTTTATATGGACTACAATGTAATCTGATTATTGATACAAAGATTTTTCACTGCAAAATCGCATTAGATATGGTCCAAAATGATCATAAAAGGAATCTAGAATCGGTTCATGTGTGCACTAATGTAATCCAATTATAGTTGATGTTCATCAAATCAACCCAGAATCGGGTAATGTAGGTTCACATTAAAAACCAATTAAGTCCATAATCAGATTACTATGGTGTACATATAGACCGATTCTGGGTGGATTTTCAGAAAACTTGATGAGTGAATTTTAAAGATTTAGAGGTAAATCATTGTAGAGTATCCCTTAGAAGGAAGGGTTTGAAGGGATTCAACTCAACACTTGATTGTGTGTTTTTTTGCTTTTTTTTTTTTTTTTTTTTTTATAAACCAAAAGGAAAATTAGATTTTAATTGTTGTTTGTGATTGATTAGGATTTAGTTTTAATTTTGATGAAAAATAAATTGAGTTTTGATTAATGATTTTGGTATTTATTAATGAAATTTTAATTTTGTATTTCTACATGTGTTAGAAAAATTAAGGTTTCTTTAAAGTTAATTTAGTAATTTTATAATTTTTTGGACATCCCTAATCAATTTCTATTGGGGGATGAAGAAATTTATAGGCCCCAATTTAACAAGGATATATATCTTTTATTACCAAAACAATAAATGCGGTAAAATATTCGAGATGAGCAAGACATAAATGCCCTTGAATGCATTTAGAGCAAAAATAGATGATATAAATGTGTTTTATTATGGAAATGAGATATTGTTTAATTAGTAAAGATGCTTGTATTTAAAAGTTTAATTAGTAAAGATTCTTGCATTTAAAACAAAAATGCATATTACCTTTTAAAGTGAAAATATTCGTAAACAAACCTAGTAAATATCTTTTCTAGAAAAATAGATGATATAAATGTGTTTAATTATAGAAATGAGATATTGTTTAATTAGTAAAGATTATTGCATTTAAAAGTTTAATTAGGAAATATTCTTGCATTTAAAAGAAAATCCCATATTACCTTTTAAAGTGAAAATCTTCGTAAACAAACCTCGTAAATACCTTTTCTAGGAAAAATAGATGATATAAATGTGTTTAATTATGGAAATGAGATATTGTTAATTAGTTAAGATTCTTGCATTTAAAACAAAATCGCATATTACCTTGTAAAGTGAAAATATTCGTAAACAAACCTCGTAAATATCTTTTCTAGCAAAGATAGATGATATAAATGTGTTTAATTATGGAATGAGATATTGTTTAATTAGTAAAGATTCTTGCATCTAAAAGTTTAATTAGTAAAGATTCTTGCATTTAAAACAAAATCGCATATTACATTTTAAAGTGAAAATATTCGTAAACAAACCTGGTAAATACATTTTCTAGGAAAAATAGATGATATAAATGTGTTTAATTATGGAAATCAGATATTGTTAATTAGTAAAGATTCTTGCATTTAAAACAAAATCGCATATTACCTTTTAAAGTGAAAATATTTGTAAACAACCTCATAAATACCTTTTCTAGGAAAAATAGATGATATAAATGTGTTTAATTATGAAAATGAGATATTGTTAATTAATAAAGATTCTTGCATTTAAAACAAAATCGCATATTACCTTTTAAAATGAAAATATTCGTAAACAAACCTCCTAAGTACCTTTTTCTAGCAAAGATAGATGATATAAATGTGTTTAATTATGGGGAAGGATCCCTTTACACCCCTTTTTTTACACTATCACACATTTTGGAATCCTTTTTGCGGATAAAAACCAAACAATAACGTATTTGAAGCTAACATTTTGGGTATATATATTCTTCGTATAAAGATCTACGTACCCACCAAAAATGAGCACATTCTGAAATACCAAACCTCATCATCTATCAATCTTAATTTAAACGGTTGAGAATTTGTCGACTTTCGACGGTTGAGTTTCAATGTATTAGATGGTAAAGTTATACGTTTCGGAATGTGCTCATTTTTGGTGGGTACGTAGATCTTTATACGAAGAATATATCCCAAAAATATTAGCTTCAAATACGTTATCGTTTGGTTTTTATCCGCAAAAAGGACGTCCAAAATGTGTGACAGTGTAAAATTAAGGGTGTGAGGGGATCCTCCCTCTTTAATTATAGAAATGAGATATTGTTTAATTACTAAAGATTTTTGCAAGTTTAATTAGTAAAGCTTTTTGCATTTAAAACAAAATCGCATATTGCCTTTTAAAGTGAAAATATTCCTAAACAAACCTCGTCAATACCCTATAAGAACTGTTGTCCGATACGATAAGAAGTTAATATATATCCATTTTCTAGGCTGAAAGGTCTCCATTGAAATTTCAGGCGCTATGGTTTTTTCACCACACATCACATCATCAATTTTTTCTGCTCTTTTGGTTATATGTTTGATTACCAAAACAACGATCGCAACAAGAGAAGTCAGGAATAATCTGTATAGCATTAATGCTATCAATGTTGCAGGAATTTGTTCTCGGACAAAAAATCCAAGTTACTGCAATAGAGTGTTAGCAGAGGTTCCACATAGATCGCAAGAAGATCTTCCACAAACTGTGGAGCTAGCGAACAATTGGGCAGAGGCTAATGCGACAGAGATATATAACCAAATAACAGATATGCTACCCAAAGCTACTAATTATCAGAAGGGTCATCTTGAATATTGTCACAGGCTTTATTTCGCTTGCTTTCACGATGTTATTGCTTCTTTTACTGCGTTGGGATCTAGGGACTTCGTTGGATTTCGAAATAAGGCTGCTGAATTTGCAAATTATGCAAAAGTTTGTGAAGAATCTTTTAAATCACGTCCATCGACACCATCTCTCTTGACGAAACAGAACAAGGATTTTATTGATTTAGTGGACGTTATACTGGCAATTACAGATCTTATTATTAAGGGACATAAATAAATATTATTTGCAAATTACAGATCTTGTTTTAATGTGCAATTTTTTAAATCTTGTCTTGATAATAAGTAAGATTCTATATATCAAGAAATTGAAATTCTTAATTACTAGCTATGTTTCATTAATAAGGTCCATAATCCAATAAAGATTTAGGTGTTTGGCTGAGGCTTTGCAACAAAAGAAATTAGGAATTGAGTTTTCTGTTTTAGTTACTGAATGAAATCCAAATTAAGATTTTTCCGTGCCAAACCTTTAGAATTGTACTTAATCTGAGCATGCTTTGATTCGCTTCGGGCTAAATGGCAATAACGGTCAGCACTAGACCTGGCAGAACCACTACTGGCCTGCCCACGGACGACTTATATATTAATCACCAGTTATAGCTCGACCAGTGATGGGAATCTCTTGAATTCGACAATCGGGAATTGGGTTATCGATCTTTTTCATCAATGTCAATCGGAGTGGCAAAATCAGAAAAAATAATCATTCCTCCAAGTAACACATCCCGGTAGTCCTGGATCCTGGATTGCCCTACGAACATCCATCAACGCTTAACATAAGGGATTTCCTGTTTAGTCCACTAAACCCGACCCGGTTTAGTGGCTAGTCCAGCCAAAACTTCTTCTTAATCGTTAGTCCAAAAAAGTTTAAATTCAAGTAGATTTACCTATATATACCCCGATCATTATAAGTTCGTTTTTTACATTTAAATTCAAGTAGTAACTAGTATACTAGTAGTATACTAGTATGTATACTACTAGTAGTATGTATACTAAAGTACTACATATCAAACATATTCAAGTAGTAACTAGTATGTATACTACTAGTATACTAGTAGTAACTAGTACTAATAGTAATATGTTATGTATTGATACTACTACATATTGATATGTAGTACGTTATATATTGACACTACATATTGATATGTAGTATGTTATGTATTGATACTACTACATATTGATATGTAGTACGTTATATATTGACACTACATATTGATATGTAGTACGTTATATATTGATATGTAGCATGTTATATATTGACACTACATATTGATATGTAGCATGTTATATATTGACACTACATATTGATATGTAGTACGTTATATATTGATATGTAGTATGTTTGATATTGATACTACATATTAATATGTAGTATGTTATGTATTGATACTACATTTCAAAAAATTGTTATGTATTGATACTACATATGTTACTACTAATATACTAGTTACTACTAGTATAACTATAACTAGTATAGTATACTAGTATACTATACTAGTTACTACTAGTAGTTACAACTAGTATAATACATATTAATATTGATATGTAGTATGTTTGATATGTAGTACATTATATATTGATACTACATATTCATATGCAGTATGTTATGTATTGATACTACATATCAAAAAATTGTTATGTATTGATACTACATAAGTTACTACTAGTACTAGTTACTACTAGTATACTAGTTATACTAGTATAACTAGTATACTATACTAGTTACTACTAGTATAGTACATATTAATATGTAGTATCACCATATTGATATTACTAGTATTTCGTAACATACTACTAGTAACATTTACATGTGGTGATACTAATTAGACCTAGAAGGGTGTTTTAGGAATTTCGAAAATACACTTTATAATCTCCACGAAGTTTTTGGACTAGAGAGTAAATGTTTTTCATCGGTGGACTAGCCATTAATTGGGTCATGAAAAAGTGGACTAGCCAGTAATTCCTACTAATCCATCCCGGCAGTGGAAGATGCTATTTGACTTCGGTAGTTAATCATGGGTGCCTTTCTTGCTTTACTTTTAAGGCATAAAAAATTTAAGCATAGCAATTTCTCGACTGTCCCTGGTTGATACTAGAAGTGGCTTGATGTAGTGGCGTGAAAATTGATTGAATTTTAGTTGGTTGCAAGACCACCAGCTAGCCTTGCCAAAGGCAACTGATAACACTATCCCGAAGACTATTATTAAGCTGCGACCAATGATTTTAGTTGTAAGTAACTACGCATCCTTTATTCAGCCTAGGTCCAACATACAAGTTGTAGAGAGGAGAGAGGAGAGAGGAGAGAGCTGAAGAGAATTGAAGGCTGGGGTCTCATCAATTCTTACCCACCATGGGTACGAATCATCTGAATCACAATGGATCATCATGGGGATCGGTAGTAGATGGATCAAATTACGGCATTAATAACAGGAGTACAACAACATCAACAGGAAACGAAAAATCATCTTCAAGTATAGCAACAGGGGCAAAACAATGCATTTCCATAAGCAACAAATCTTTCGAAATTGCAAAAGTTAAGTATAATGGAGAAGTCATGGCGTATCTTAAAGAGATCAAAACGGGTTTCAAGGAATTTATAATACCCTTAGAAGCTTTTGAATGGATAAGTTCAATACTCCAGCAGGAATCATCAAGATTAAGAGCAAAGCCAACATATTGGAGTTTTAACAAAGGAAATGATAAGCTATCTCTGGTAAGGAATTTTTTTGGAAATAGAGAGATGCTCAAATTAACAAGATACAATGCAAAAATAGACCCAGCTGAAGTATGTTTCTTCCTTGCTGGTGCTGAAGGCAAAGGGTGGTATGAGTTTGCAGAAGCAATCAAGTTTTGTTTAAGCATGGCTACAATCTTTCAACCACCTCCAACTAGTTTCATCACTCCATCATTGAACATCAAAGCTCCTAAACAGGAAGTCTTCACCAACAGATGGAAAGGAGCAATTGTTTGTGAAATTCAAGACTCTCATACTCCTTGGGATAGTATTGCGAAGATAATCAAATCAACGTTTAAACTTCAAGGATCTATAACATTAGCTATTATTTCTCCTTCCATTCTCAAGGATGTATTATTTGTAGATACGAGTCAAGGGATGCCCGTGATTCGGTTTTCCACCCGAACCGAACTGGTCCAAACCGACAAAAAAAAAACCAGAAAACCAGAGACCGAAAAATCCAAAAACCAAGAAACCCAAAAATCGAGAAAACCGATTCTAGGTGGTTGGTTTTGGTTTAATGTGACAAAAGAACCAAAAATCCAAAAAAAACCAAACCAAAAAAGAAACAGAGAGTAAGAACCAAAAAAACCGATAAAAACCATAATAATATGTAGCAAACTTTCCATCATAGTATAATATATATTCACTTCAATGAGTATATCCATAAATAAAGCAAATACAGTTAAAAATGTATCTAATGTTGAATTATATATGTATAATATATATGATTTTAATGAGTATATCTATAAATAAAGAAATTATAATTCAAAATATATCTAAGTTTGATGATATGATTTACAATTTTAGTTTATGAGTTACAAAATGAAAGTCTATTAAAAAAAACCAAAAACCCAGAAAAACCAAAAAAAACGGTGGGACGGTTCTGGTTTCTAATATCCTAAACCGAGCATGGTCTGGTTTGGATTATGGTTTCTTATAAGAGATATTGGTTTGGTCCTTGGGTTTCGCAAAAAACCAACCCAAACCGAACCATGGGCAGCCCTATACGAGTCAGAAGAAGAATGAAATTTTGGAGAAGAAAGAATTAGTTTTTGGAGAAGCCAAGTTGCGTTTCTCAGAATGGTCACCAGACATCAATAGTCTTAAAGAGCAAGGAGCTGTACTTCCTAAACCAGTTTGGCTTGCAGTTCATGGCGTCCCTCTTCACATTTGGAATCTGAAAACTTACAGGAAAATAGGTAAATTGTGGGGGGGGTCTTATCTCAGCACACCCTAATTCTTTAAATGGTGCAGATTATTCTGCTATTTTTCTTCAAGTAGTAGGTCCTTTTACTTCTCAATCTGAGTTCAAAATGATGCACATCGAAGGGCTTTCCTTTTATATAGCCGGAGAAATCATAGATGATATTGAGAAAATTACAAAGCATGAATTTCAGGCAGTAGAATCTGGGGATTATTTTGAACGCCACTTCCTTCAACACGATCATCTTCAATCTTCTTCGGATAAGAACAGTGGTATCTCAAGTAATAATGGAATCTCCCAAGGGATAGAAGAGGAAATAGTTATGGTCCCCATAAGAGAAGTTATTGCTCCTGATCAGCCCAAAACTTTTAGCACAGTCAACTCTGTAGACGAGGAACTTTTCTCTGAGTATCACTATCACCTGCAACCTCAACTAACACCATTTAACGCGGATTAAAATTTTGAATTCAATCCAATTGTAGTTGGTGAGGAAAACAATAACGAATGGATCGATACTTGAATAAACAGAAACCCGGAAGTCCAGCAAGCCCATCAACAAGCCTTAACCAGTGAGGTTATGTTAGTGGAAAGAATCATTCAGCCTGTCCAACCCAACTCTTTCGACTCACTCCTAACCCCCGTTTCAACAAATTCTCCAAACACTACAATAGTTCAAATTTTTCAGCAAAGAGATAGAGAAACAATGGAAGCATTAGGAGAGCTGCAGAGTCTTGTTAACACCTTTCAACAATGTGGACCTAGGATTGGAGTGTCTTTTCAGCAAATTCAAGACCAACTGCAAGCATTAATGAACAATTCAACCTCTGGCAACGAATTCAACCTTCTTGAATTGTTCGAAGAATCAAGCATTAACAAAGAAAATGTAATCAATGAGGTAGCAGCATCAGTTTATTTAGTTGATCCATGAAGACAAAAATCATCACTTGGAACATAGCGGGTCTCCGCGACAGCAGTAAAAGGGACGAGCTTAAGGTTTTACTGAGATTATGGAAGCCAGACATTCTTTGTTTGCAATAAACTCATGTTGAAGGCTGGCAAAGGCATCAAGTTAAGCAGTTTTGGGGATCAAATAATTTCGATTGGATTGCCTTAGATTCCAATGGATTATCTGGTGGAATCATAGTGGTATGGAATATTAATAAAGTTGCTGTGACTGAAGCACTCTTAGGTGCGTTTTCTGTATCATTAAGCTGTCATTTTTTGTTCGAAAATTTTAATTGGCTAATCACCGCAGTTTATGGTCCTGTTCTCAACAATGAGAAAAATCAATTCTGGGATGAACTTAGAGACATTCGCACCATCTGGGAGGAACCGTGGGTTCTTTGTGGTGATTTCAGTGTAACAAGATTTACACATGAGAGATCAGGAAGAAGTATTACCTCACGATCAATGAAGAAATTTGCGTCTCTAGTTCAAAAGCACCATCTTATGGATCTTCACTCATTGGAGGTCGCTACACTTGGAGCAAAAATTCTTCATGGAGCAAGCTTGATCGGTTTCTCATTTCTTCCTCTTGGGAGGATAACTTTAGTAGGATTGAGAAAATAATTCTGCCTAAGCCATTCTCAGACCACTATCCAGTGAGACTTTTTACTGATAATGAAGGATGGGCTCCTACCCCATGTAGATTTGAGAAAATGTGGTTCCAAGATCTCACCATTCTGAATCTCATGCGTAATTGGTGGATGTCCTTAAGTTTTAATGGATCTCCGGGATACATTCTAGCAAAAAAGATGCAGGCTCTTAAGGAAAAATTAAAGGTATGGAATCGTGAAGTATTTGGCTAGATTGATACCCTTATTCACAACAACCTAGTTGCTGGTCAGCTGGTAGATTCTAAATTATTGATTGATCCTGACAATACTCAACTAGCTATTGAAAAGATAAACACCAAAGCTGAATTCAAGAGATTGGCCAAGATGCACAATGACTTCTGTAAACAAAGAACTAACCTTAATTGGGTAAAGGAGCATGAAAATAATACTCGTTTCTTCCATAAGTATGCGTCAGCCAAGCAAAGAGCCAAGAATTTTTCTCAGCTAAAGATTGACGGTGTTATTACCAAGAATAAAGAAGTCATCAAGAAGGAAATTGTTTCCTATTATAAAGGCTTATTTGAAGAAGAATCCTTCTCCAGACCTCAGCTAGATGGCCTCAACTTCCCCTCCATTTCCTCTACTGATGCTATCACTCTTGAACAAAGATTTTCCGAAGAAGAGGTTTACAAAGCCATAAATGATTTAGCACATGACAAAGCTCCGGGACCAGACGGCATGCCAATTTTCGTTATCACCAAGGCTTGGGATTTCATGAAGGCTGAAATTATGAAGGTGGTAAAGGATCTTTTCACCAACAAAGTGATTGATTGGAGACTAAAATCTACTTTTCTTGTGCTTATTCCTAAAGTGCAGGATTTGGATCTGATAACGGATTTCCGTCCCATCAGTTTGATGAGTAGTATCAACAAAATAATTTCTAAAGTCATTGCCTCAAGACTCAAATCAGTTTTTCCAAAAATTATAAGTCACCAACAATCTGCATATGTGGAAGGAAGACAAATAATGGATGGTGCAATCATTGCAAATGAATGTATCAATTCGGCTCATCGCTTCAACCAATCAGGTATTCTGTGCAAGATTGATTTTCAAAAAAGCATATGACAATGTTGCTTGGTCTTTCCTTGATTATGTAAAGCAGAGGATGGGTTTTGGCATCAAATGGCGAAAATGGATTGAAGCAGCAATTACTCATGTCAATTTTTCTATCTTAATCAATGGTTCTTCCAATGGTCGTTTTAAAAGTTCGAAAGGTCTTCGACAAGGAGATCCCCTCTCGCCATTCTTATTCCTTCTTGTAGCAGAGTCGCTAAACTTACTCTTTGAAAGGGCGGCAAGTATTGGATGGTTCAGTGGGTTCGAGATTGTTCCCGGTGGATCCAAAATCACTCACCTCCAGTTCGCCGACAACACTCTTATTTTTCTCCAGAATGACCAGCATTGCATCTCCAATCTCCACAACATTTTGATTTGGTTTGAAATCATCTCCGGTCTTAAGGTGAACTTCCACAAGTCTTCAATCATGCTGGCTGGTGACATTCAAAATATCAACACTCTAGCTAACACTTTGAAATGTAAAGTACAATCTTTGCCAACCACTTATTTGGGTTTGCCATTCGGAGATTCTTATAGATCCAATCTAAAATGGAACAAAATTACAGAAAGAATCGAGTCTTGTCTGCCGGCTTGGATAGCCAAGGATCTTAGTAAAGGAGGTAAACTCACCTTGATTAATTCCGTTTTCTCATCACTGCCTATCTAATATTTCTCTATCCTTGAAGCCCCTATGAGTGTAATTAAAAAGCTTGAGAGAATAATACGAAATTTTCTATGGGACTATGGAGCTGACGACAAACATTATCATTTAGTGGTTTGGGATGAGGTGTCGATTCCAAAACTTTTGGGAGGCTTAGTCATAAAACAACTTCATCTTATGAATGTAGCTTTACTCATGAAGTGGTTATGGAAGTTCAGTTGTGAAACAAATCCTCTCTGGATACAACTTGTCAGTCAGAAGTATGGCTTAGAGCAGCTAGAATGGAATACCAAAGCAGTCAAACAACCATATGGTTGCGGTATTTGGATGGGCATACACAAGCACAGTGAATCTTTTAAAGACAACTACACTTTTATCCCTGGAGATGGTAAGAGAATCAGATTTTGGTGTGATGTTTGGACGGGAGAACAACCATTTTCTCTTCGCTTTCCGGAAGCCTACGAAGCGTCTTCTTCAAAATTGTTCACTATAAACCAGATGTACTCTAGTAACACTGCCTCTCGGAATTTGGGCATTACAAGAAGAGTACAGGATCAAGTTATAAGGGATATAGCTTCCTTGCTTTACCTTCTCCACACCAATGGAGTAATACCTTCTAACTTGCCTGATAAGAGAGTGTGGAAAGATGGGCAGAGCACGGGTGATTTTTCGGTCAAAAAGTGCTACAATTGGTTGATAACTAGGAGTGGATTTCAAGTTAATCATATGGAATGCGTTCATCCTAAGAAACTTTGGTCTAAACTTTGGCCAGCGAAAGTCAGTTTCTTTCTATGGGTAGCAACCAAGAATAAAATTCTAACTCAAGATCAGTTGAACAAAAGAAAGTGGAGGAGAATGTGGGTTAATCATTGCTACATGTGCATATAAGACGAAGAAACACCTCTGCACCTTCTTCTCCATTGTCAGTTATCTAGTCATATTTGGAATTTTTTTAGAGAGGAATTCCAGTTGATCTGGGCACTTCCAAATTCGATTGCCACTGCTCTTTGCACTTGGCCTTGTCCTGTGTCCATGTCAAGAAATTCCCTGGTTATCAAAGCTCTACCTGCAGCTATTCTTTGGTCCCTATGGAAGGAAAGGAATCATAGAGCCTTCGACAACTGGTCTCTTACAACTGCAAAACTCATCCAGAAAATCAGACATACGATTGCGTTCTGGCTCTATCTTCAACCCATTTTCCAGAATACAACTCTTAAAGAGTTCATGCTCAATTGGAAGAATGTGGTCTTTGAACCACATTGATAATTCCTTTTGGGAGTTATGAAACTGTTCTTGTACATTATTTTAGAGTTTGGTATGGCTTCTTACTTGTAGTGTCTATCGTGTTTTAGTTTTCTTTGGTGGGTTGGTGTTTACCTCCTTGGTAGGTCTTGTTATGTTGTATTGTTTTCCGCAGTGTTTTGCTGCGTTTCGTATTAAATCCTTAATTTACTGATAAAAAAAAAAAAAAAAACTGCGACGAGACATTAAAATTTCTGACTGTTGTGAAAAGGTCATGAACTGTATTGCGAACCAAATTTAAGCCATCTCCAGTCTCCAGAAAGCAACGGCATAGTTGCTGCTACAGAACATATCGGAACAGGTTTCACAATGATAGGGAACTGCACAGAGAACAACTTGAAACAGTGTACCCCCATGACGTCATCCTTGGAGACTGTCATGGAGTATTTTCCATGCTAACCAGGTCCTCTTTGATGGTAAATAATTAGTCTCCCATACGCTCACAAAATCCACATGACGTTGCTATCTTTACAGAGATAGCCCAACAGCTGCTACCATCAAAGAAAATATTGTCACTTAACTGAGGATCAAGATTCAAGTTGTCTAGCTGCCACTCAATATCAATTATAAAAGCACATATTTTCTGTTTCCGAGAGCGTCTAGTGTGTTCATCCTAATTTAGAAAGTCAGCAGTAGAGGAACCTAGAACATACGACCAATTATTCAACCAGAATATGATCACCTTTACTAATTAAACAGACCAAATGCAACTGCAACAGCTGCCGTTGATTTTGACACCAGGCCATATGGAGGATCTCATGTAGGAATTAAATGAAGAAGTTACAAAGATGACTTTAACGAACTCGCACCAAAAGGAATCACCAGCAATAATATTCCATGGAAACTTCTTGAGTGCAGCCTGACTAAGGCTTCGGATAGAGCGAATGTTCAGACCACCTTCTGCGAAAGGAAGGCAAAGATTTTCCTAGCAATAGCATCTGAACCTATGATAGGTTGGTCAAGCAGCATAGAAATGAAGCACAATGATGGCGCGTTATCTGTAACTCGTCCAAGGCCGGAAATACATATGGTGCATTAAGAGTTGCAGGCTAGGCAAATGCATGGGCCAAATAGGATTCGGGTGTGTTGTAGGATTTATTTTGGCACTAGAAGGAGAGAGAGCAAAGGATTTATCCTACCTCTACTTGTTGGTCTAAGAAAATTTAATGAAGCTAGCTGCTGTTGGTGATGAGTTTTAAAGTTTTAGGGAAAAACAAGAAATATGGAGAAAAAGAAGGATACAAAATATTTTAGCAAAACAAAACCATATCGGAAGAAAACTAAAACGGGTGAGAAATCAAACAGTGTCGTCATCAACGATTAGTCCAAAGAGGGAAAATCTCCTATTAACACTTTAATTTTGTTTTCAATAGCTCTCGGATTTGTTGATCATTGTTATAGAAAGGTACGAGGTTTATGTCCATGATGACTAAAGCTAACAGACGGACGACGTTTAATGTAGACCCGATCTGAAGGTCGGGATGCACCGGATGGAGGAGTTATTAGACGGCTATGAAAGACTCACGGTAATGTAAAGTGGGCCGGGGTGGGTGCACGAAATATCGGTTTTTGTTTTCTTCTTTTTCGTTTCCTTCTCTGAGCTACCCGGAACAATGGCAATCCATACAGAGAACAATAGCGGAACAAGTGTTTGATCTTCTCTTTTAAAGCTAAGAGATATGAAGAACAGAGATGAGAAGAAAGGCGAAAACTTCAATCTTGGTTAGTAAACCCAAATTCTAGGATTTTCTCTCTTAATCTTTGGCTTATCTCATGTTCTTATTTTGACGTTTTCACGTTAGTTTTCTTCTTATCAAGACCTAACTATGCTTGGCCATTCTCCTTTTGATTGGGAAATCTAATCGGTTTGTTTTGTTCTCTTATTAAGGTCTAATTATGCTTGGTCAAGTCTTCATGTGTGATTTTGTTAATGATGTAGGCAGATCCGCTATGTCAAACAATGTTATGCCCAATCAAGTGTAACTGGGATTAACAATGTCAGATAACAACGTGATGTTTTTAATTGATTTTACAGTTTTGTTTTGTAAGAAATGTGCTAGGATGGGAAGATAAGATTCTTGTTTTCAAGTTCAAGCTGATGAGTATACCACATAGGCAAACTACATGAGTCCATTGGAGTTGGCGGACAAATTTTCCCATGGAATTTTCCACTTCTCAAGTTTGTGAGGAAGGTTGAACTTGCGTTAGCTACTAGATGCAGTATTGCACGAAATACAATAGAGCAAATATCGTTATTTGCTTCTATGTGGCACAGTTGATCATGATGTTGGTCTTCTCAATTCATTTGCATTAGTTTATTCTTCTTTCTTTGAATGCTTGCTTTAAGCTTTTTGATTCGTTATTCTTTGTTGCAGTTTGGCCTTCCCATTAATTTAATGCTTGCTTTGAACTAAAGAATGCTTGGAAAAGGCTATAACCGAGTTATAATATCTTTATATCGATGAATAAGTTATTGAATCTCTTACAGGATAGTGTTACTTTATCAGAATAATGCCATCACGAAGAAATGCCTGGACTCAAGTACTTTATAGCCATGTATTCAAAGCAACCAATTTCATTAGGGCTATTAATTTAAAATACGTCTCATGGAATCATTGTGGAACAGCCTCATCAATGTTCGGGTTTTACTCCGCCTCTTTAAGTTATCATCATTTTGCATTAGTGACTTACTATATGTGTGCTTACGTTCTTTTCTTTTAGTTAAAACTACTTAGGGCTTAGAATATTTTAGTAGAGGGAATAATAGACAAGAAGATAAACTTTGAATAGAATTGTTTATTGATAAAACTTACACTGACGATACAAAAACAGATTCACCAATTATATATACAACATTTTCTTGTAGTGCAGGAAACTATATTTCCAAACTAAGACTTATTTCCTAATACAGAATGGACAACTAATTGTGTATGACAAGGTACCGTGTGTTATTTCACACGCGTACTATACATTGTGTTAACACTTTTTGATTTAGATTATTTTTTAGATATTTAATGACATAAACAAGTTTACCAAATTTATAAAATAGGAAATGGTCGGTAACCCAAATGGTTGTTATTTAGGGATTGATTAGAGTAACATTTTATCATTTGTTGGATTCTGACCTATCAATTCGGTTAGTTTCATCCTGTTGGTATAAATCCTCTATATTGAGTGCAAATGTTTGATGAGAAATTTGAATGAAAAATCATTTAAACCGGTGAAGTATCCTTTCTCCTGGAAAAGTTAATTGCTTATTGTACTTTCTCTTTTGATTTGAACACATATATGAGATGTTAGTTGTTTAACTTGCTTTCATTTTTAATTGGAACACTACGATGGGTACACGTGTGTCTAATTTTCTCTCTTGCATAAAAGACTTTCTCCAAATCAAATCTTTGTTCTATATTTCTTTCTTTTTTTCGCTTTTTTTTGAAATAATTTTTGCAGTTAATTTTATAGGTAGCCTTCAAAACAAGATAATAAATAGGTTTAATTCACATACAAATTGGCATTGTTTTGTTTATTTTGCATCGTTGTAGAGGTACTCCAAGGCAAGGCAAGCTGAGTAGTTGAGTGTACAAAAGGTGCCCTAAATTGATCTCCTCACCTTAATTGTGTTGTTTCCTGACCGTCATAGATTTCTAATGGGAAGGCTGTAGGCCCGAGTGACAAAACACTGGGGCCAGAACCCAAACAACTTCAGCATAACAATTATGGAAGAGTGGTGGCTTAAAATTGTTGATTTATCTATTTGATCCATATCAATAATTATGCTTTTTATTTTAATGTTCTTTATTTAACAAACAGAGTTGGTTTACAAGAAAATAAATATTCAATCTTAACCCAAATTCATCTAGGTACGGATGCCAGTTTCCGTCACCAATTTAAGATATCGGTCAAAGAGAGAAACATAATGTTTTTTTTTTTTTTTTTTTTTTTTTGTCATTTGCTTTGCTTTTGTGAATTATTGACACATGAAATGAAGGGAATGGTTTGGTCATATAGGTGTTACAAAATTTTAAGCTTTGTGAATTATCTGTTGTTGAGAACTCCTGATGCTCTTATGTAAATGTTTTAACCAAAGATTACACCTTCGATCCGAAGTTTTCTCTAAGAATGTTGATCAATAGTGGGATGGTAACTGCAATATTTCTTCCACTTTAAGAATGGTTAATGAAGTTAATTTTGTTTTCTTATTGCTGCTCAATTTATGCATTGTCTTTTCTCTCTCTTCATTTGTTGTAGGACACTATCACATAATCTCGCAAAGACTGCTAGAGTTAAGGGGACTACCTGATTTGGCTGGAAATTGAACTATTATATATATTAGCCGATGCATATGATGAATTGAAAGGTAAATCCTTCAATAAAAGATTTCCAAGCTAATTCAAATCAATGTATTTTATTTACTCCGCAATAGAATGTTTACTCCTATGAACAAATATATATATATACATATGCACGTGAATAAATATACGAATGGGTTTAGTTGATATTTTTCGTATTTATTTTGCAGAACAATTGCAAAGTCCTCGCTGCTGGGAAATGTAGAAATTCAACTTTATGAAAGAACATGCTATGCTGAGATATGGTAAGTTTCATTTTTTTTCTTTACTGTTTACATGTGACCATTGGATGCAATATGTAATACCTTTATAAGTTTATAGCAATGGATTTCCCACCTGCCTAAAAAGTTTGCTATAAAGGGAATTCCAATCCTAGAGTTTGCAGTTTTACTAGATTTGGTTTGTTCCTTGACTCTCTATTCTCTGAGAACTCTAACCTTAGGATATGTTCTTTTGTCTTTTTTATTTATATATATTTTTATTTGTTTTATTTGATTTATCTTCATCTTCTTTTGTGTTTTTTATTTATTGCAAGATTTGATGTTTAATCACAGAGGTATGCCTAGAGTACATGGATTCGTATTTTGAAACGCCTGTGATGGTACCAAATTATTTGTTGGTATAAAGGTGTTTATGCGTATTCTTATTCCGGATTATTCCTATTTTGTTATTTTTTTATGCTATTTAATTCCAGGTTGATTTCCTAAAACCTCAGTATTGGCTTTGTGTTCATGTGTATTTTGATTGGCTTCGTTTCACACATGCAGAGTTTATATTCTTTGTCTTTCCAGGGTAATATATTTTAGGATATCGATCTTGATTTTTCTAAAAATCAACCTTAAATTTTGCCAAATCTCAAACTTATGAATAATTCTCTACTGGGAGTCATATTTACGCCTGTTTCGATGTCTAGGTTGGTCTATTAGTTAGTTACAGTGTGCACTGAGTCAAAATGTAAAACCGAAAAGTGTAGACCAAGGAACATTGACATCATATCTGCTATATGGTGCCACTAGTGGAAAACAGAAGTTCCGCAACCATCAGGACAAGTCATATATTCGAGTTATACGACCATTTTCAACCGTGTGTATTGGGGTCTCTGATAAATCGTCGCTATTTGGTACAACCCTTAGCCGTGGGTCTCAAAAAAACGACTGATTTTAGGAGTAATGGGGTACAGACCCTTAACCATGGGTCTCAGATTTAAATTATAATATAAAAAAAATAAATCATATTTGCTAAAATGCCTGAATCTGAATTAATCTGACTGAACATCAAATGTAACCCAAACTCAAACTGAAAATTCAACTTTCATTCATCAGGGCTAAAATAGAAACCATACTTGTAAACTGAAAATAACTTTTGCATTAAACAATGATTGTATTCATGACCAAATTCATAACTTAATTGATCTGGATACTTGAAGTTCAAACAAAACCCACAGAAAAAAAAAATTCAAATCCTGAATTCACAATAATACAAGTACTAGTAAGTTGAAGGTTTATTCAAAGATGTGCTACAAGTCCTTATAAATTCAAAATTTCTAAAAAAAAAGGGAAAACCAGCAAAATGATATAACTTCCCGATGATGAACTAAGCAAACAATTCATATATTTGGTGTACCTGCAGCAAATAAAACAAAAAAGGATTCACTTGATACTTTAGTTGAAAATGTACACATAAAGGGATTTTAATCCAGAATTCTAGACGCATAATGGAAGGGTCATAAGATTACAAGTCCAACATGGAACAACAAGCACCAAAGATCACATCTATAAAAATACCCCACATACAGTTTAGAAGTATTTTTCAGTAAATCTACATAACTTGTCATTTATAACTCGCATACCACGGGATAAAACATCATTAATTGCATCCTCCTCTAACCAAACCATCAACTGTAGTTCTCTAGACAGAATGTACTACCTGAGGAAAAATATTCATAATCTCATATGCTTTCTTAATCATTCCTAATAGATCCAGCAGTGCTAAATATAGACCATAACAAAAATTGGGTTTCAGATATCACACCAGGTATAAACCCATAATAATAAAAGTGTCTCATACTATGTATATAAGCATTTCTTTCACAGCATATTAGTAAGACACAATCCAAAGGGCTCCGTCAGATAAACCTATTAAGCTGAGACATAACTCGAGACCTAGGAATGATATAAGTTGTCGATTACAAAGCAAATAAACTAGCCTACGTTTCCAAGCCATTCAAGTTAGTTTTCAAACAAGGAACCAAGACAAAAAAGATTTAAAGTTAATAACTCTAAATACATAAAAGAAAGCAATAGAGAACATTTACCATTTTTTTTTCTTCTCTTTCAGCCTTTATATCAAACACGAGTGACAATATTTTGTGCTTGAGAAGATGAGCTTACACAATTCAAGTTATTAATTTCTCAAAAGCACCTTCCTCGTATTGTGCTCCCTAAAACCAACAACATGATTGAATAGTTATGATATGACATGAAACTATAGCATATAACTAGTACAATAACTACATAAGTATAATGAGTAAAGCAATTACTACACAAACATATAACATGAACGAAATAGATTTTAATTGAATTGAATTGCTTTCTAATACATGTGACTTCAGACAATTTTTTTTACGGCAATCACATAAAGTACCTTATTGGTAGGGTCCTACAAAGACACTTTAGAAACTAAAATCAAACTATTCTGAACACTCTGAATACATAGAAAAATATTTTGTTACAAAACTAATATGAATGACTAAAGTTTCTATTAGCCCTATTTATAGTCTATACTAAACATCCATCACTACGTTTGGACACATTACCTCCAACAAGGCACCATTATAACCAATAAATTGATAATTCATCTTTCAAAATTCATATGCACAAATCTTATAGTTTGTACTAATGTGATATAATCTTATAGTTTGTACTAAGTTGTGGCAAGGAAGAAAAAAGAGAACTCACAATTCCTTTTTGCTGACCACATCTGGTTAGGTTTTGATGAATACTACGATATTACATCTAGCACAGAAACATAGTATAACTTGCTAGGTAACAGAGCAAGCAAGAACCTCACCAGAATAGAAGTGTCAAGATCATTCGGCAACTTATCATTAAAATTCAATCTCCCACCACGTGGACAGAAATATTCACCATTTCTCACCTTCAACTGATACAACAAAACAACATATGAAGACAAATTTGCAAAGACCCACATTATCAGCTTTCCAAGTAAATTCATAAAAAGAACATTAATCATAGAGAACGTGTAAGTAGAGTTCCTTACAAATCAATACTTACTTACGAGCCATAAGAACGCCCCTTCAATTTGAGTATATTAACTGCTAATTATAACGACGCAAGATTTTAGCATCGGATCAGTATCATAGTTGCTGAATTTCGACACTTGTAACAAATCTAAATTTAATAAGAAAAGCAACATATTAATAAAAGCTTTGGCTACTTACAATTAAAGAAAAAAGAAACGGACACTTACATCACTCACATCTCTAACTTGCTCCTGGGGGTTTTGTCTTAGGGATACAAAGACAATGCCTTAGTGTTGTAGTTGCAGGAAATCCTACACTACACCCTTGATAATAATTTACAGTAATTAACTCATATTTGAAGATGAAAAACAACACTTTATTATTTGATTCTCATAAATGTTTACAAGAAATGGAAGAAATCAAGAATACAACCACTCTCTTGAATTTTCTCTCTCCTCAAGACTTTCTCAACACTCAAAAATACATCATCCCTTTTCTGAATCTACTGGGTCTCTTTATATAGGGTAGTTACATAGTGGATGATAGCTAAGCTGTTATTTAATTTCGAATATGACTCGCGATATTATCGCAGTATTTATAATGTCCATTCTCGCAAGCAATGTAAACCATCGCAGGAAAATCATGTTCTTCTCGTGTTTCTTCATTCGTCATCTATTACGTCATTCTTTAAATTATTCTGTGACACCCGCAAAGTGTTGTTGAAGAACTCGCGGTGATGCTTGTAGAAGTGTTTTTAATCTCGTAAGAATAATACCATAGCGATATTCTGGTCCTACATCTTGCCTCTTCTCGTGTATTTTCTGGGAAGGAGAAAAGATCATGAGAATTAAAATGCCGCAGCTGTCCATCTTTTCTCTTTTTCCTGTTCTGACATATTTATATATTTATTGCCAGATTTATTACACGTGTTTTTTCTTCCATTCAACTTCGGACACGTCCCTTTCAACCGCTGCATTCCAACAGTTCACGTCTCTTCCTTATATTAATTGCACTTATCTTCTCGAGATTTTTTTACCTTCTATATATATCTTCTTCATTCCTCTCCTTTATTCTTTTTACTTATTTCTTCCTTCTCTCCGTAATTTCTCTACCAATTCATTGTTCTTCCGTAAATTCCGGATCTGCTACTGTGACAAATTTTCTTTCGATCTTTTACTCTTTCAATCTTCATTCCCATACTAAAGATGGTTGTAGATGGTCGCAAATATTTGCGATGTCTACCATAGCTAGAGAGTGTCTCTTAAAAAACAACAATTAGAAATGAGTTACATGTATGGGCTAATTTTTAATGATTTCTTCAATGAAAGATTAATTTATTTCTCTCTTTACTCTTTATTTTAATTTATTCCTATTATAATTGGTGGACCAAAAGAGGGAAAGCATGTTCACACTCCGTTTCTTAAAAATAAGTATTTTTGTTTTTTTAAATTTGATTTATTTTTAAGCTAAAATAATAAAAAAAAATGAAATATATCTTTTAAGAAAACAAAGGTATTATAAACTAAAAAACAAAAAAACTAAAGCATGAGCTCCCAAAATTTAACGAATATTAAAAGAGTGATGATACACACACCGAAGGTGTGCACCGTGATCTGCACAGAAAAGTAGTCCAAGGGCTGTTAGGGAACCCCTATGGGAGATTTGCAGGGGGTGGGGCCAAAGGTGGGACCCACCACTATTTTTACACACACGGTGAACTTCACGGTACACACCTTCGTGTGTGTGTATCATTTTTGATACAGAAACAGACTAGAAGTACGGAAGGTGGAATAAATATTATAGGCTTTAATGATGTTTCACCCGAAGTACATTTCAATTTTATTTATTTTTTATTTTATCAAACGTTCATGGGCTTATTAAAATTTTTATAAATGTTTATTAAACATTTTATTAATTTATTTTCGTTAAGTTTTTCTATGAATCCAACCGTATTTCGAAATAAAAAATCAGACCCGAGCGTAGCACGGATGACAAACTAGTCCGTCCAATGAAAAAGTAACCAAAAATTTCCAGACGGAATTTTATCAAATCTTTTTATGAAAATTTTCAATTTTGTTAGGTTTCATTTGACAAAAAAGTGGTCATAAAAGGGACTCCCTCTCTACGGGCCCGTTGGGCCCTCCAGTCGGTCGTCCCAACTATCTCGAAGAGTATGATTGACGAAAAATGGGTCATTTGTCCAAATATTTTTAAAACATGGTTGAAATGGACGAGTAAAAATTAGTATGGGTGAAATGGACACCAAAAAAATAGCAAGGATGAAACTGGATTCATCCTGACTTAAACTTAAGAAATAGCAAGGATGCATCGTGATGTAAATTAAAAATAAGAAAAAATATTTGAAAATGGGTAGGATGAAGCTGTTTACATCCTGTCTAATTTTAAATTTTTGTCCATTTAAACAATATCAAAATCTAAATGTCCTTTTCACCCAGGAATTGTTGATTTTGGTCTTTTTAACTAATTTTGTGTATTAATAAGCTGCGATGAGACATTAAAATTTCTGACTGTTGTGAAAAGATCATGAACTGTATTGTGAACTAAATTTAAGACATCTCTAGTATCCAGAAAGCAACGACATAAATGCTTCTACAGAACATGTCGGAACAGGTTTCACAATGAGAGGAAACAACACACAGAACAACTTGAAACAGTGTACCCGCATGACGTCATCCTTTAATACTGTCATGGAGTATTTATTTTTTTGATGCAAAGATGTGATATTTTATTATCTGGAAACATGTGCATTGTCTGCCAGTAAAAAAATCTCAATAATATCAGGAGGTTTATCTAACCATATCCTAGTAACTCTATTTTTCCTGCTATACTTGGCTAACTTATCAGTAGGTTTATTGCAAGATCTAGAAACAAAATGACATTCCCAAGACGGAATGTTTTTCAGACAGTCAATGGCATCAATAAGAATATCTTCGTTCTCCCAAGATATCACCGGTGCTTGCTTTGTAATGTAGCTCTCGATTCCTTGCAAATCAGTTTCTAAACCTACATGTGTTTGTTGCATTTTTCTGCTCCATATGACAGCTTCCAAGAATGCCAGACATTCCGCATGCTCAGAATCTTTCACTCATGCATAGCATTTTGCATAGCTCCCCCTCCAGACACCTGCAAAATCATGCAAAATTAGTGTAATTCCTGTCATGCCTGTGTGTTTATCAAATGAAGCATCACATTTTATAGTTAAATAGGGAAATCCAGGTGGTTTCCAATGCTCTTGAGTTTTATCATGCATCATCACATTCCTATGTTGCTGCTTGGTATTTAAATCTTCTAAGTGGCCAGCAAAACTCATAGTTCTTCTAGCAACTGCTTTAGAAGTAGCTTTCTTTTGTTGAAACTGAACTTCGTATCGTTCATTCCAAATACTCCATAGACTATCATCGTCATTTTTGACCAATTCATGTCTGAACTGGTTTGCTGGGAAGCTTTCAACCAGGATTCAAACATAGCAGCAATATCATTATGTTTGCCACTTAAAACACGAGAACCCCCTAGAATGAGCATCCATACTGCTCTTGAGAAAGGGTAGGTAAATAATACGTACATTATTTCTTCATCAAATTTCTTGCACAAAGGGCCTCTTTGATGGTAAATAATTAGTCTCCCATATGCTCACGAAATCCACATGATGTTGTTATCGTTATGGAGATAGCCCAACAACTGCTACCATCAAGAAAATCTTGTCACTTAACTGAGGATCAAGAAAATCTTGTCACTTATCCTTTGTGGTGGTTTGCATAGTGGATATACATTTAATTTTATAAAGTTCTGCTTAAAATGATGAATACCTACGAATGTTTCGTAAAACTCTAAATCTGATATTGGTGTTTGTACTCATTGCATAGATTTTTTTTATAACCTTTCCAACGAGATAAAATTTGTAAAATTCCAAGAAATGGAATTTTGGATATGTTATATTAAAGTTTGAATTCAATTATACTCTTAAAAAGATAAGATACATAAGGAGTTATAATAATTGAACTAAAGGGAAGAGCATTTTTGGATTTTCAAGTGCACCCCAAAAACAAGGGACTACAAAAAAAGATATTCAATCTTTTTATGTCAATTGATCACTTAGATTTTACAAAAAAAAAAAAAAAGATAGCCATATAGAGTCTTTCCTCGCTTGGCTCTGTTAACCCAAAAATCACACATATATATATATATATATATATATATATATATATCCTTCCTAAATTGGGGCCTAGGAAACTTAATTGGGTCCTATAAGTACATGATAAAATAGGGTCACTAGGAAGTAATTTGTAGGAACCCCTTATCCATTATTTATATTAATGCCTAATATACCCTTATTAAATTAGTGATGATTAATTAAGTTAATGTTTATTAAATTAATAAGTGTTTGAGTAGGATTATAATATTTGGATTAGAGTAGAAGATCATTTTTATTTTTTAAGGTTGGGAGGAAAAGAAGTAGAGGGAAAAAAATAAAAAACTAGGGTTTGTGATTTTCTTAGCAAAAATGAAACTTTATAGTGATGATGTTGACTCTAGTAGTGACGAAGAAAGGGGTTCATCAGATTATACTGATTTCAATCCTACCGAATTGGAAAATTTGTTGAATGAAGAAGAGAAAGTGAACCAAAGAATGCTTGAGGGATATTATTGAAGAACAAGAATACTTTCGTCGGGAGGAAGAAGATGATAATGCTTCTAATAAACAGGTACGAGTTATAACGATCTACAAACATGTATTTGCATGTCCCAATTGCCAAATAAGGAAAAAAAATCAAAACTTTAAACCAGAATCGGTTTATTCGATAGCACTACATAAACCGATTCTGGGTAAAATCCCCAAATTAGTTACATGAATCGGTCTTTGTTCATCACCAAATACATCGATTGTAGTAAATTTTTGGCGCGATGGGTACGTGACGAGAATCGGTTTTTGTTGGTGTTGTGCATAATCCAATTCCTTGACTAGAATAATCACGTAGAATACACAAAGTTGACATTCGGTTTGTTTTCGTGAATATGTAATCCGATTTTGGAGATAAAAATATGCAAGAGAAATGTGAACAACAATCATATTATATTACACGATACGTGAACCGATTGTATACTTTGAATTTTTTTTGCCAATTCTTTAATCGATCTTTATGATTGCACATAAACCGATTACTTTAATCAGGCTAATCTACTGTAACATATAAACCGATTTTGAATCATCAACTTTTTAATAGGGCTTTTTACAGATCTAGGCCTGTTTTTTTTATGGTTTACAAAAGGGATAATTGTTGTTAAGTACTCAAGTTATGACCAAGACTAGGCTTTGGTCTAACATTTGTCCAACGTTAGGGCTTGGTACCTGGACCATACGTTGACCTATGTTGACCAGTTACGACCACACTTTTATAAATTTTAATAAAATAAAAATATCAAGTTACAATCGCACCCCCAGAGTGAATCTAAAATCCAACGGACTGGAAAAGCATTCTTAAGCGTACGGTCGAGATCAAAGCTTGATCCTATTTATGCCTTCTTCTTCATCTTATTAGAACCCATCGTGAAGAACAAACAAAATACGCTGCTGCTACTACATATATTTTCTTTAGCAACTGATATAGATGTTGAAAATTCGACGAACAACAAGAATATGTTGATGCGTTTAATGCAGAAGATGATATCGAGAAGTGATGTAGAAGTGGGTGTTTGATGATTTGAGAGAAGGGGATCTGAGATGTTGATGTTTATCGGTTCAGGCGGGATGGTTAGAAAGTTTATTCAGAATCAATGAAGAAATTGGCAGTTGGGGTTTGAGATAATTTTGAATTTGGCAGTAAGATTGTCTGATTTCGAATTGATGGTGAAATTAGGGTTTTTATAGATTTGAGGAGAATGGGTTTTTTTGTCTCTGTAATTGAATGTTGCAGCTGAGTTTGAAATAAATTTGAAGATGGGTTGATGTGAAGTTTGAATTAGATAAAAGGAAAGTCAGGGTTCGGGTGATGCTATGGGTTTGTGGTGATCAGCCACGGTTTGAGTTAATTTTGAGTTTGGCAATGGGATGGTTTGATTTCGAATTGATGGTGAAATTAGGGTTCTTATAGATTTGAGATGAATGAGTTTCTGTCGTTTCTGTAATTGAATGTTGCGGTTGAGTTTGAACTGGAATTGAAGATGTGTTTCGAATTAAACGAGAGGAAATTTAGAATTCGGTGATGCTACGAGTCTGTGGTTATCAGTGGGTTGAGATGAAAGTGTTGGCGGTGTTGCTTCAAGATGAGAAATCAATCTCATATGGGTTGTGATGGGAGGGTGAGTGAGATAATGGAGTATTGCTGCCATTATTCTGTATAAAGGGTGCTAGAAGACTTTGAATTGAAATTGGAAGATTGTGTTTGTGGTTGAACTGCAAATAAGGTGG
Source organism: Papaver bracteatum (assembly GCA_023529315.1). Classification (NCBI taxonomy): domain Eukaryota; kingdom Viridiplantae; phylum Streptophyta; class Magnoliopsida; order Ranunculales; family Papaveraceae; genus Papaver; species Papaver bracteatum. The sequence goes on from JAJJWX010002134.1 coordinate 100,135, forward strand.
TGGTGTTGAGTTGATGTATCGGATTAATTGCAGCTAGACTGTTAGTGCCACAAGTTAATGTTGATTGGATTGTTGAAGCTGCTGAGTTTAGAAGATTGCAAGGGAGAATTTGTGTTTGAGCTGGGAGGTATAGCCTGAGTATGGTTCTGATGCTATGAAGATTTTGAATGAGTACTGACGGATGTAGATGAATGTAAGGAAGTTAGGGTACAATTGTAATCTGTTTAATACATTTAATTTAATATATAAATTTAATTAATTTTTTAACAGAAGTCAAGTCTTAGCGGAGTCAACTTGGGTCAACGTCCAGTCCAGGTACCAAGCCCTAATGTTGGACAAATGTTAGACCAAAGACTAGTGTTGGTCATAACCCGAGTACTAAACACCAATTATCCCTATACAAAACTAGGCCACTTTTTTTATTTCTTATAAATCTAGGCAAGTTTTGACCAAAAATGGTGGATGAAAAGTTAGCTACCGTTATTTGCCACCTAATCATATTTTCCCAGTTTAAAAGTCGTTTTAGTCCCTCAAACTAGCCATCTAAGATCAACGACAAAGATTTCATTACAAAGAAAATGGACAAGATCTTGTTTATAGAGTACACGTGTAACAGATCCAGCCACAGAAAACCGAAGAACTAGGATTGGTCGTACTCCAAGTTCATAGTTCAGACTCTGCCACCGACCACTTTCAATTCTCCGTGACCATCTCCGTTTCTGTCCATCTGAACACCTTCTTCCACTAATTGCCACAATGCCTCTCGATTCACAGCCATATAACAATGACAACATCACTTGTTTTGCACATCTTCTTCCATTAATTAATTTCCACAGCACCTCTTAATTCACATCCATAAAACAATGGCAGAATCACCTGTTCGTCTTCCCTTGATACAAATCATTAACTCAACCGATGTTTCTCGGCCTTGACACCTTATTGCTGTCTATTGTTATCAGATACCAAAACCCCCAAGATTTTCACTACAACCACCAAAACCAACACCATTCTGAGAATATTAAACCCACTCATGGGTACTTCAGCCATCTAATTCCTCTCAAATCTCGATAATTAGCACCATAAATCAACAATGAAATTGGATTAAAACCCATCACAGAAAACCCTAGAAAAAAACATGAAAATTTTTATTTACAGACAAACCCTAGAAACTATCATCACAAAAAACTCTAAAAAAAACCTAATCCATTTAACATGATTGCAATCATTGACCACCGTACGAATCAAAATCAATAGTGGGTTATTCATGATTTACCTTTCATCTGCAAAATGATGTCTTTTTCTTCTTGCTATCAAAACCACGACTAAATCTTCAATCTCTGGTAAATAATCACGATTAACCTTGATTGCAGAAAAACCCATAGCTTATCTCTCGATTTCTGATGAAGAAATCCTTGATTTAGAAGAAGCAGAGAGTAGATGAAGAAACAGAACGGAAGAATGAGAAAAGATTATCTCCCTTCTGCTATCTAACCATTTCCACGTGGGGAGACAATTTATTTGGCATATCCATCATATCCGTTCATATTTCTACTACACTTCCAGATGTTTGATTATTGACGCATAACCACACACGTGGGGAGATATTTACTATGTTATATACACACGTATTGAAGGGAATAATTATAATCTCCGCAGATCCATGAGATATCACGGTACGAGATGTTGACCAGTCAACGCGAAAATTGACTGTGATAACAAAAATGGATGGAATTCTTTTAGTAGGCTTAGATTTGTAAGAAATAAAAAAAGAGGCCTAGAAATGAAAACGAGGGTCCAGAATAGGCCTACTTCTATATATATTTGTTGTAGATTGTTATGGCGTTTGATGAAGATCAACCCAAAGCCGTATCTCTGTTGGGTCCTGATTCTTATGTCCACTATTTCACCGATTTGGAATGGACAAACAGAAATGATGCAAAGCATTGGTTTATAGACAAGGGAATAGAGATCAAATGCGCGTTAGTTTTAGGACGTCACTCAAGTAAATATCGTTTGGAACTTTCTTGTGAGAGAGATGGAAAGCAAGAAAGTTACTGGGGAAAGGACAGACTGTACGTGAAGAATACGACAAGGAAATACATTACTAAATCAAAGAAGTATGGTTTCCCATTTAATATTATAGTTAATACACGCAAGAAACCCTATGATAGTAAGGTATACAATCTCTCTAAAGTGTTGAATGGTTGTCGTAATCATTATGATCTAGAATCTCTTGTTGGACATGCGGTCGTTTGTGAGTTGAAATGACATCAATGGGAAACGGTGAGGTCGATGAAAGCATGTAAACCAAGTGACATCCTTAGGAAGATTAAGGAGAATGATAAGGATAACTTGTCCACTTTTAGGCAAATATACACGGCAAGAGTAGCCTTTAAGAGGAGGTCATCGGATGGTAGAGCGGTTATGGAACAATATAAATGGTTAGCTGATCAACACGGATACACAATGAGGAAGAAAGTATTGGAAGAAAAAGTGACTCATGTTTTCTTGGAGCATCCGGAGATGATCAAGTTGGCCCAATGTTTCTATCAAATTTTTTTAATAGATTGTACGTACAAGACCAACAAATACAACATGTCATTGTTAAACATTGCTTGCCATACTTCCGACAAGCAAACTTTCACGGTAGCATGGGGTTTATGGATCGGGAGAATGATGTGACTTTTACTTGGATGCTAGAGACCTTGAAGGAGATATACTGTAGCGATCAAACTCCGAGGATCATAGTAACGTATAAGGACCAAGCACTAATGAATGCCATTGGAGTGGTTTTTCCGGATGCTAAGCATTTTCTTTGCCCATGGCACATACAATGCAATATTAGAAGTAATTGTAGGGGTCATATCCAAAAGCCAAAGCCACAAAAAGGTACCACTCATGAAAAATCCGAAGATGAGCGTCTTCAAAAACTAACTGCGGAACAAAGAGATGAGGAAAAGAAGAAAAGAAAATCGGAGTATGAAGCGAATAGGATACTATAGAAGGCTTTTCAACATCATTGGGATTTAATGGTACACTCAATGTCCTTTCCCGAGTTCGATTGCCACTTGGAGAGTTTTATTGGCCTGTGGAAGAAAGATTACGAGAAATGTGCGGTTTATTGCTTAAAGGAATTGTTGGATCCATATAAACAAAAAGTTTTGTTTGCCTACACGTACCAACACATGCATTACAAGAATGAGGCGACAAGTATCTCAGAAGGATCTCTTGGATGTTTGAAAAGCTTGCTCCTAGGGAGCAAAAACACTGTGGTTACATTACAAGAAGCCATCCATGAATACACCAAGGCCGATATCAGCAAGATAACCGGTCAAATGGAAGAGAGTAGGATGGAAATCATCACAAGCTACAAGGAACACAATTGGTTGATTACAAACTTAAATTATAGGGTGTATCACTGGGCGATTATTTTTATAATGAAGGATTACAAATATTATGTGGAAAAAGAGATGGGGAGAAGAAGAATTGAATGTAAACGTATGACGATGACGGCCTTCGGATTTCCGTGTCGTCAGATGATCGCGAAGTACCAACAAAAAATTCCTTTTAAAATCATTGATCCTTTTTGGAAGCAACTTACTTTCAAACCACCCCCAACCGAAGATCCACTTGAATCCTTTGTGGACACGGATATTGGAAGAGAAATCATCGAGAAATTCGAAAAAAATGATGGCTTGGGAAGAAAAGTTTTGTTGTACGACTTAAAACTAGCCTCAAACCCCCATATGGTACCGGTCGGAGAACCAACGGTGCTACCGCCGACGGGTAGTTCACCTTCCAACATGGATAAAAGGAAGAAAAATACGAGTTTAAGGTTGCAATGAGTACCGGAAAACACTAGTTGCTGAGTCATAAAAGAATCCTTTGTCGACATGAGAAGGGAGATGCTAAATATGAATATGCTAAGGCTCCAAGGAAAAGGGGTCGACCGAAGAAGGGAGAAAGCGGGGCAAGTAGCGCACAAGAGAAGACAAATGTTTCAAATGTTTCTTCACAAATTGAGAATGAAGAGGCACCGACTAAGAGTAAAAGGGGTCTACCAAACAAAGGAGAAAGAGGGACACGCGCTCCTTCGAAAGAGAGTCAACCGCCAAACAATCTATTTGTTCCGTCTCAATAGAGTCAAGCGAGTACAACATGAATATCAAGGTTACGTGCATATAAGGGGGAAGCAAGACCAAAGGGTTCTATGGTGACTATAAGGGCTGCTCTTGGTGATGGAATCATGCCTAGGGATGAACGAGGTAGACCCTATCGAATTTGTTACACCATATTCAAGGAGTATTAGTCGAAACTTCCTGAAATCATCAAGACCTATGTGCTATCCACCGACGACGTGGATGCGGATGGGAATTATGGTTATCACGTTGCGTCGGAACAAATAGGCCATATAAGTTTGGCGGACGATGAGAACCTAACCCAATATCAATACTTTAAAAATATGATGGCCTTGCGCCTACAAGAAGATAAGGAATTGTACCTATCCATGATGAAGGAAGGAAAAACAATACAAGACAAAGAAGTGATTTTTGAAAAAAATGGTTGCTAGGGTACAAGGGCCAAAGAGGAATGGACCAATTACCCGAGAGCATTGGTTGCAGATGCCTCTATGTGGGCATCTCTTGGCAAAAACGTGGAGTTGCGTTGTTCATCAATTTGGTAAGGGTTCATGGTATACATACACACCAAAATACACCATTTGGGATGAATCGCTTAAGGATCAGAGAATTTTTTTATTCAACCATAACAACATACATTATATCGGTCTTAGAGTACGTGATGATTGCCCATTACCACCGATTTATGGGTTTCATGAGGTCTCGGAGGTCACCAAGGAGTGGATTAAAAAAAATACCAACATGAGGCGATGGGAGGAATTGATCGTGACGGATCAATTCGAAGGTCTACATTTGTTGGAATGAGTATTTTCCTTATGTTAAAAACTCGATCTATCGGATGGTTATATTTTGTTGCTTTCTTATATTGTATTTTGCAAACTTGAACCAAGCTTAATGAATGAATGAAAGTGGCTTTATTTTTTTGGATAACTTGGACTCATGAATTTTGCTTCAGAATCGGACTTCAAATACGTTTATGAAGTTCGATTCTGGAGATAGTTTGCTGCATATTTTTCAGAATCGGTTTATATGGACGACAATGTAATCTGATTATTGATACAAATATTTTTCACTGCAAAATCGCATTACATATGGTCCAAAATGATCCGAACAGGAATCCAGAATCGGTTTATGTGTGCACTAATGTAATCCGATTATAGTTGATGTTCATCAAATCAACCCAGAATCGAGTAATGTAGGTTCACATTAAAAACCAATTAAGTCCATAATCGGATTACTATGGTGTACATATAGACCTATTCTGGGTGGATTTTCAGAAAACTTGATGAGTGGATTTTAAAGATTTAGAGGTAAATCATTGTAGGGTATCCCTTAGAAGGAAGGGTTTGAAGGGATTCAACTCAACACTTGAATTGTGTGTTTTTTTTGCTTTTTTTTTTTTTTTTTTTTATAAACCAAAAGGAAAATTAGATTTTAATTGTTGTTTGTGATTGATTAGGATTTAGTTTTAATTTTGATGAAAAATAAATTGAGTTTTGATTAATTATTTTGGTATTTATTAATGAAATTTTAATTTTGTATTTCTACTTGTGTTAGAAAAATTAAGGTTTCTTTAAAGTTAATTTAGTAATTTTATAATTTTTTGGACACCCCTTATCAATTTCTATTGGGGGATGAAGAAATCTATAGGCCCCAATTTAACAAGGATATATATCTTCTATTACCAAAACAATAAATGCGGTAAAATATTCGAGATGAGCAAGACATAAATGCTCTTGAATGCATTTAGAGCAAAAATAGATGATATAAATGTTTTTTATTATGGAAATGAGATATTGTTTAATTAGTAAATATGCTTGTATTTAAAAGTTTAATTAGTAAAGATTCCTGCATTTAAAACAAAAACGCATATTACCTTTTAAAGTGAAAATATTCGTAAACAAACCTAGTAAATATCTTTTTTAGCAAAATAGATGATATAAATGTGTTTAATTATGGAAATGAGATATTGTTTAATTAGTAAAGATTCTTGCATTTAAAAGTTTAATTAGGAAAGATTCTTGCATTTAAAACAAAATCCCATATTACCTTTTAAAGTGAAAATCTTCGTAACAAACCTCGTAAATACCTTTTCTAGGAAAAATAGATGATATAAATGTGTTTAATTATGGAAATGAGATATTGTTAATTAGTTAAGATTCTTGCATTTAAAACAAAATCGCATATTACCTTTTAAAGTGAAAATATTCGTAAACAAACCTCGTAAATATCTTTTCTAGCAAAGATAGATGATATAAATGTGTTTAATTATGGAAATGAGATATTTTTTAATTAGTAAAGATTCTTGCATTTAAAACAAAATCGCATATTACATTTTAAAGTGAAAATATTCGTAAACAAACTTGGTAAATACCTTTTCTTGGAAAAATAGATGATATAAATGTGTTTAATTATGAAAATGAAATATTGTTAATTAGTAAAGATTCTTGGATTTAAAACAAAATCGCATATTACCTTTTAAAGTGAAAATATTTGTAAACAACCTCATAAATACCTTTTCAAGGAAAAATAGATGACATAAATGTGTTTAATTATGAAAATGAGTTATTGTTAATTAATAAAGATTCTTGCATTTAAAACAAAATCGCATATTACCCTTTAAAGTGAAAATATTCGTAAACAAACCTCGTAGATACCTTTTTCTAGCAAAGATAGATGATATAAATGTGTTTAATTATAGAAATGAGATATTGTTTAATTACTAAAGATTCTTGCATATAAAAGTTTAATTAGTAAAGATTTTTGCATTTAAAACAAAATCGCATATTGCCTTTTAAAGTGAAAATATTCCTAAACAAACCTCGTCAATACCCTATAAGAACTGTTGTCCGGTACGATAAGAAGTTAACGTATATCCATTTTCTAGGCTAAAAGGTCTCCATTGAAATTTCAGGCGCTATGGCTTTTTCACCACACATCACATCATCAATTTTTTCTGCTCTTTTGGTTATATGTTTGATTACCACAACAACGATCGCAACAAGAGAAGTCAGGAATAATCTGTATAGCAGTAATGCTATCGATGTTGCAGGAATTTGTTCTCGGACAAAAAATCCGAGTTACTGCAATAGAGTGTTAGCAGAGGTTCCACATAGATCGCAAGAAGATCTTCCACAAACTGTGGAGCTAGCGAACAATTGGGCAGAGGCTAATGCGACAGAGATATATAACCAAATAACAGATATGCTACCCAAAGCTACTAATTATCAGAAGGGTCATCTTGAATATTGTCACAGGCTTTATTTCGCTTGCTTTCACGATGTTATTGCTTCTTTTACTGCGTTGGGATCTAGGGACTTCGTTGGATTTCGAAATAAGGCTGCTGAATTTGCAAATTATGCAAAAGTTTGTGAAGAATCTTTTAAATCACGTCCATCGACACCATCTCTCTTGACGAAACAGAACAAGGATTTTATTGATTTAGTGGACGTTATACTGGCAATTACAGATCTTATTATTAAGGGACATAAATAAATATTATTTGCAAATTACAGATCTTGTTTTAATGTGCAATTTTTTAAATCTTGTCTTGATAATAAGTAAGATTCTATATATCAAGAAATTGAAATTCTTAATTACTAGCTATGTTTCATTAATAAGGTCCATAATCCAATAAAGATTTAGGTGTTTGGCTGAGGCTTTGCAACAAAAGAAATTAGGAATTGAGTTTTCTGTTTTAGTTACTGAATGAAATCCAAATTAAGATTTTTCCGTGCCAAACCTTTAGAATTGTACTTAATCTGAGCATGCTTTGATTCGCTTCGGGCTAAATGGCAATAACGGTCAGCACTAGACCTGGCAGAACCACTACTGGCCTGCCCACGGACGACTTATATATTAATCACCAGTTATAGCTCGACCAGTGATGGGAATCTCTTGAATTCGACAATCGGGAATCGGGTTATCGATCTTTTTCATCAATGTCAATCGGAGTGGCAAAATCAGAAAAAATAATCATTCCTCCAAGTAACACATCCCGGTAGGCCTGGATCCTGGATTGCCCAACGAACATCCATCAACGCTTAACATAATCCATCCCGGCAGTGGAAGATGCTATTTGACTTCGGTAGTTAATCATGGGTGCCTTTCTCGCTTTACTTTTAAGGCATAAAAAATTTAAGCATAGCAATTTCTCGACTGTCGTTGCTTGCTACTAGAAGTGGCTTGATGTAGTGGCGTGAAAATTGATTGAATTTTAGTTGGTTGCAAGGCCACCAGCTAGCCTTGCCAAAGGCAACTGATAACACTATCCCGAAGAGTATTATTAAGCTGCGACGAGACAATAAAATTTCTGACTGTTGTGAAAAGGTCATGAACTGTATTGCGAACCAAATTTAAGCCATCTCCAGTCTCCAGAAAGCAACGGCATAGTTGCTGCTACAGAACATATCGGAACAGGTTTCACAATGATAGGGAACAGCACACAGAACAACTTGAAACAGTGTACCCGCATGACGTCATCCTTGGAGACTATCATGGAGTATTTTCCATGCTAACCAGGTCCTCTTTGATGGTAAATAATTAGTCTCCCATATGCTCACAAAATCCACATGACGTTGCTATCTTTACAGAGATAGCCCAACAGCTGCTACCATCAAAGAAAATCTTGTCACTTAACTGAGGATCAAGATTCAATATCAATTATAAAAGCACATATTTTCTGTTGCCGAGAGCGTCTAGTGTGTTCATCCTAATTTAGAAAGTCAGCAGTAGAGGAACCTAGAACATACGACCAATTATTCAACCAGAATATGATCACCTTTACCAATTAAACAGACCAAATGCAACTGCAACAGCTGCCGTTGATTTTGATACCAGGCCATATGGAGGATCTCATGTAGGAATTAAATGAAGAAGTTACAAATCTGACTTTAACGAACTCGCACCAAAGGAATCACCAGCAATAATATTCCATGTAAACTTCTTGAGTGCGGCCTGACTAAGGCTTCGGATAGAACGAATGTTCTGACCACCTTCTGCGAAAGGAAGGCAAAGATTTTCCTAGCCATAGCATCTGAACCTATGATAGGTTGGTCAAGCAGCCTAGAAATGAAGCACAATGATGGCGCGTTATCTGTAACTCGGCCAAGGCCAGAAATACATATGGTGCATTCAGAGTGGCAGGCTAGGCAAAGGCATGGGCCAAATAGGATTCGGGTGTGTTGTAGGATTTATTTTGGCACTAGAAGGAGAGAGAGCAAAGGATTTATTCTACCTCTACTTGTTGGTCTAAGAAAATTTAATGAAGCTAGCTGCTGTTGGTGTTGAGTTTTAAAGTTTTAGGGAAAAACAAGAAATATGGAGAAAAAGAAGGATACAAAATATTTTAGCAAAACAAAACCAGATCGGAAGAAAACTAAAACGGGTGAGAAATCAAACAGTGTCGTCATTCTTCATTGCAGTATGGCCTTCCCATTAATTTAATGCTTGCTTTGAACGAAAGAATGCTTGGAAAATGCTATAACCGAGTTATAATATCTTTATATCGATGAATAAGTTATTGAATCTCTTACAGGATAGTGTTACTTTATTAGAAAAATGCCATCGCGAAGAAATGCCTGGACTCAAGTACTTTATAGCCATGTATTCAAAGCAACCAATTTCATTAGGGATATTAATTTGAAATATGTCTCATGGAATCATTGTGGAACAGCCTCATCAATGTTCAGGTTTTACTCCGCCTCTTTAAGTTATCATCATTTTGTATTAGTGACTTACTATATGTGTGCTTACGTTCTTTTCTTTTAGTTAAAACTACTTAGGGCTTAGGATATTTTAGAAGAAGGAATAATAGACAAGAAGATAAACTTTGAACATAACTGTTTATTGATAAAAATTACACTGACGATACAAAAACAGATTCACCAATTATATATACAACGTTTTCTTGTAGTGCAGGAAACTATATTTCCAAACTAAGACTTATTTCCTAATACAGAATGGACAACTAATTGTGTATGACAAGGTACCGTGTGTTATTCCACACGCGTACTATATGTTGTGTTAACACTTTTTGATTTAGATTATTTTGTAGATATTTAATGACATAAACAAGTTTTACCAAATTTATAAAAGAGGAAATGGTCGGTAACCCAAATGGTTGTTATTTAGGGACTGATTAGAGTAACATTTCATCATTTGTTGGATTCTGACCTATCAATTCGGTTACTTTCATCCTGTTGGTATAAAATCCTCTATATTACGTGAAAATGTTTGGTGAGAAATTTGAATGAAAAATCATTTAAACCGATGAAGTATCCTTTCTCCTGGAAAAGTTGATTGCTTATTGTACTTTCTCTTTTGATTTGAACACATATATGAGATGTTAGTTGTTTAACTCGCTTTCATTTTTAATTGGAACACTACGATGGGTACATGTGTGTCTAATTTTCTCTCTTGCATAAAAGACTTTCTCCAAATCAAATCTTTGTTCTATATTTTTTATTTAGGTCATAGTTTTCGCTATAACAAATCAAGATGCAAGAATCGACGAAACCGACAAGTTTGGGTTAAGAAGAACATCCCCTGACCCATGAAGACTGAAGAGAAAATCATAAAGCTCAGATCAAGGTTAACTGGAATCCAAGAATGGATTTACTTTATTATCTGCAACCCTAATCTACTCATTTTTAGTTTTCCACTAAACTATTTCTTCAAAACTCCTCAAGATATATGGAGATAAATTATTGCTCGAGTAAACTAGAGTTGGCGTCTAATATTTTTTCTGGCCTCCATCCCATGCTTTAGTTAGGAACTCTCTACCATTACTAATTCCTCTTGCGCATTCAGATTATGAGTACTAAGTTGTTTTGTCTTTCCTTCTAACGTATAGGAAGACTGCAAAAGCTCAGGGGTTGCTTATATTTATCGGTCGGCCTCGGAAGGATTTGATAAGGGGGACCTAAAATTCTCAAGGTACGTGGTGTTTCGGTCTATTTATGTTATTAGGCCTACTTTGTAGTGAAATTAATGTTTATGTAGGTAGCATCATTTTTTTGAAAGGGAGCTTCACCCAACGTACAACAAGCACTCCATGAATACTAACACACCCAGGTTGGATGAATATTAAGGCAACTGATAAAAGTCATTAAAAATCTTAAATATGTTCTCAACGTATAGTTTAACACTGATTCTCTATTAAAAAATAACAACAAATGATTCTTAGTTAAAATGAGACGTCATTACGTTTGTAGGTGTAGTTGTGATACAAGGCATATATCAAAAACCACCAACAAATACCAAATGCTCCATCGATCCTGTAACAGAAGTTGGATGTAGAACAACGACGATTTTGTGATTGAACTAATTTTCAGTTCTGTCCTTTAAGTTTATGTAGGCTTATTTGTCGTTTCAGATAACAAATTATGCTGCAATGAAAATAATGAGGTATGCTTTCACAATTTCAGTCTCATTGTTGCGTATGTGTGTTGAGTAATCTGAGTAATATTATGTTTTGTTAAGAGTGTATTAGGAGTGTCAACTCCATATTTAGTTTGTGTGTGTGTAGACTAAGCATGTGGGTGTAAGTCCAAAAGAGAAGTGTTAGTATTGTCTCTTCAATTAATCAAAATAGAGAGAGAGTAAGAAGAACCATAAGAGTTCCTACTTCTCCATTATCAAAATTCATCAAAAATACCTACATTTAATCACCCAAAATCCTAACAATTGGTATCTAGAGCTTAAATCTATTAGATTTGATCTTGGTGAGTGAAAAAATCCATTTCTACGCATTAAATAAAAAAAAATCAGCAACATTTAAAGTTTTCAAAATCTAGATCTAGAAAAGAAAAAACCCAATTTCTTCAATCAATCATCAACCCAATCAATGGCAAGTTCTAGCAACTCAAGTCTTTATATTCAACAACCCTCAATACCACTTTTTCATAGAGAAAATTATGATTTTTGGGCCATAAAAGTGAAGACCTTGTTCATGTCTCAAGATGTGTGAGAGATTGGTCAAGATGGGTATGATGAAATTGAAGATACATCAACTCTAGAAAAAGAAAAAACGTATTTACTTAAGGAGAGTAGGAAGAAGAATGCTAAAGCATCCATGTACATTCAACAAGGAGTTGGAGACACTATTCTACCAAGAGTAATTCATTTTCCTAAAGCTAAAGAAGCTTGGGATATTCTTCAAAAGGAGTATGGAGGTGATAAGAAGGTAAGAGAATTAAAATTACAATCATATAGAAGAGATTTTGAAAATCTAAAAATGAATGAGAATGAATGTTTGAATGAGTTTTCTTCAAGAGTTGTTGAAATTGTTAATAATATGTTGATGTGTGGTGAGAAGATAGAAGAAAGATGAATTTGTGAGAAGATATTGATTTGTTTGCCCATCAAATTTGAACCCATTATGGCGATTTTGGAGGAGACAAAGGATTTTGCTACATTGAAGTCACAAGAATTATGGGATTCTTTGAAGGTGTATGAACTAAGGGTGTCGAGGCATTCGGAAAAATCAATTGAAAGTGCATTTCAATCAAAATTGAGCTTGAACTCAAAAAATTCAGCAACAAATAAAAATGAGTACAAGGGTGAATCAACATCAAACTTCAAAGCAAAGGGAAAATGGAAGAAAGGAGGAGCTAACTCCAACAACTACACAAAGAGTGATACTTCTCAAGTACCAAGGTGCAATTTTTGCAACAAAAATGGTCATTTGGAGAAGAATTGTTGGAACAAAGAAAAACCCCAATGTAATCATTGCAAGAAGTATGGACATTTGGAGAAGGATTGTAGGTACAAAGGTGAAGAACAAGCCGGTAGAGCCAAATAGAAAGGAGAAAAACAAAAAAAAATTTATGCTTGTCAAAGTGCTATGGAGACTTCCAAAAGTGAAGTGTGGTTTGTAGATAGTGGTTGTACAACTCATATGTCCAGTGTGAAGATCTTGTTTGTTGACATGGATACATCCATAAACTCTCTAGTAAATATGGGTGACGGAAACATGGTTCAAGCTAACGTAAGAGGGACAGTTTGCGTGCAAACTATAAATGGAGCAAAATACATCAGAGATGTGTTATATGTTCCGTATTTGGCAAAAAATTTGCTTAGTGTTGGGCAACTTGTGGAGCTTGGTTATGCTGTCCATTTTGAAAATGGATGTTGCACCATTTATGACAAGAAGGACAACAACAAGAGACAAGTCATGAAGAGTATCAAGATGGAGAAAAATAGAAGCTTTCCAATTATCTTTGAAAAAGAGAAGAATGTTGCATTGAGGATGGAAACCATTGATGAAACATGGTTATGGCATAAAATACTTGGGCATTTGAATTTCAATAGTCTCAAGGTACTTTCCAACAAGAACATGGTGCAAGGACTTCTACAACATATCAACCACAAGGATGAAGTATGTGAAGGGTGTGCACTTGGGAAACAACATCGCTAACCATTCCCAAAAGGTGTAGCATGGAGAGCAAATGAACTTCTTGGTTTGGTACACACCGATGTGTGTGGACCAATGAACACACCAACTCATGGAGGTAATAGATACTTCATCTTATTTATTGATGATTTAAGTCGTATGACTTGGGTGTACTTCATGAGATAAAAATACGAAGTTTTTAGCATCTTCAAGAAGTTCAAGAGCCTTGTTGAAAAGCAAAGTGGTCACTACATCAAAATTTTAATAAGTTATAGAGGCAAAGAGTACAACAACAAAGAGTTTGATAAATTTTATGAAGATGAAGGCTTGGAAATGCAACTAACCGTGGGTTATACTCCTCAAAAAAATGGTGTTTCCGAGAGAAAGAATCAAACTGTTATGGAGATGGCGAAGTCCATGCTTCATGAGAAGGGTATTCCTAAAGTTTTTTGGGCCGAAGCCGTCAACACCGACGTCTACTTGATGAATAGGTGTCCAACAAAAGCCGTATGGTATAAAACTCCTTTTGAAGCATGGAGTAGGAGAAAGCCATCGGTAAGACATCTCAAAGTTTTTGGTAGTGTGTATTATTCTCAAATTCCCAAAGTGAAGAGAAAAAAGCTTGATGAATCAAGTGATAAATGTATATTTCTCGGCTATAGCCTCAAATCAAAAGGTTATAGGTTGTTTACCTTGAAGAACAACACAATGATTATAAGTCGTGATGTCTTGTTTGATGAAGGAACTTCATGGAATTGGGAAGAAGGTAAAATTGAGAAGAGAATCATTATTGTTGATGAAGAGCAAGAAAATTCAGCAACAAATGAAGTTGAAGAAGGTGAAGAAAATGAGGAAGAACTACCTCAAACACCTCCAAGTATAAGACAAGGAGCATCTCCAAGTATGACTCCCAGTACTAGTGCATCAACATCACCACCACCACGACCAAAGAAGATGCAAAGGTTGTGTGAAGTGTATGAAATATGTAACTTTTGTATGGTGGAATCGGAAAATTTTTAAGAAGCATCAAAAGAACTGGTTTGGATAAAAGCTATGTAAGAAGAATTTTTTGTCATTGACGAGAATAATACATGGGAGAAGGTAGCAAGGCATAGTGACAAAGAAGTTATTGGTGTGAAGTGGATATACAAGGTGAAGTACAATGTGGATGGATCAGTTCAAAGGCACAAAGCAAGGTTAGTGGAAAAGGGATATTCACAATAACCCGGCATCGACTACAATGAGACTTTTGCACCGGTTGCTCGTCTTGACACCATTAGAGCCGTGATTGCTATGGCTTCCCAAAGAGGTTGGTTACTTTATTAACTTAATGTCAAATCAGCATTTTTGAATGGAAAACTCCATGAAGAGGTCTATGTAGAACAACCACAAGGTTTTGTGGAGGAAGGAGAAGAAGAAAAAGTTTACAAGTTAATGAAATATTTGTATGGACTCAAGAAAGCACCAAGAGCTTGGTATAGTGAGATAGATGGATACTTCAAAAGTAAAAACTTCAGCAAAAGCAAGAGTGAGCCTACACTATATGTGAAGACCAAAGGTACGTCTATTCTCATCGTTGCCTTGTGTGTTGATGATCTTATCTTTACGGGTAATGATGTTCATATGATTGAACAATTCAAGAGAGAAATGATGATGAAATATGAGATGAGTGACATGGGTTTGCTCAAGTACTTCCTTGGTATTGAAGTTCACCAAAGTGAATATGGAGTGTTCATTTCTCAAAGAAAGTATGCCGAAAAGGTGTTGAAGAAATTTGGTATGCTTGGTTGTAACCCCACATCAACACCACTTGTAGTGAATGAGAAACTCAAGAAATATGATGGAGGAAGAAAGGTTGATGAGACTTACTATAGAGGTCTTATTGGAAACTTGTTGTATCTTACACATACAATACCCGATATCATGTTTGCTTCAAGTATGCTTTCTAGGTTCATGAGTTCACCTAGTCATCTACATCTTGGCATGGCAAAGAGGTTGTTGAGGTACATACAAGTAATAATGAATTTTGGAATCATGTATTCTTGAAATTTGGATGTCAAATTAGTTGGATATTGTGATAGCCACTTGGGAGGATTTATTGATGACATAAAGAGTACATCGGGGTATGCTTTTTCTCTTGGTTCGGGTATATTTACATGGGCATCGAAGAAGCAAGAAACCGTAGATCAATCCACATCGGAAGCGGATTATATTTCAGCATCAATTGCTACATCTCATGTTGTATGGCTAAGAAGAATTATGGAAGACATTCAAGAGAAGCAAGAAGAAAGCACCATAATCTTTTGTGACAACAAATTGGCAATTGCTATGTCCAAAAATTCGGTTGAGCATTGTAGAGCAAGGCACATCAAACTCAAGTACCATTTCATTCGATAAGCAGTTGAAGATGGTGAGATAGAACTGAAGTATTGCAAGACGGATGACCAATTGGCGGACATATTCACCAAGGCACTTCCCAAAGGAAAATTTCAACATTTCCGTGAACTACTAGGAGTAGAAGAACATCACATTAAGGAGGAGATTGTTGAGTAATATAAGTAATATTATGTTTTGTTAAGAGTGTATTAGGAATGTCAACTCCATATTTAGTTTGTGCGTGTGTAGACTAAGCATGTGGGTGTAAGTCAAAAAGAGAAGTGTTAGTATTATCTCTTCAATTAATCAAAATAGAGAGAGAGAGTAAGAAGAACCATAAGAGTTCCTACTTCTCCATTATCAAAATTCATCAAAAACATCTACATTTAATCACCCAAAATTCTAACAATGTGTGTATGTTTGCTCTTTTTTTCACTCCCCACACATATCACATATTGTCTGTGTAATTTGAGTATCCAACGGTAATTTTATATGCCTTGGTTTTTGAAAGTATCTATGGAACTCATAGGTATTTTTTCAAGAGTAAAATGAATGTTACAAGAAGGAATCGTGAATTTATATCTGGAGGGTAACTTTAGTAGTCCCACATTTTGTTCATAGCGAGATACTTTATACTATTAGTTCATTTATTAGATTTTTGTTCCTTTTTAATGGAAGTTAGCGCCATGGGTCGTTTGTGTTGTAAATATGCCCGGATAGCATAAGCTTTATAATGTTAATTTTTATGTGTTGTAAATAATTAGTGTTTACTATTATGTGTAATCAATTAGCGATTGCGGAGGACAACCCAATATATGCTACAAATTGAAGCTCTTTAGATTCAAAATATCTTTCCTAATTGTATTCTGTCACTCAATATTTACATTATGGGGTTTACCTTTGGACATGTAGACTTAATTGAAGTTTTGTATGTACCGTGCTTCGTTTGGCAGATTATATCCCTTTTTGCCAAATGAGCAAGAGATTTCTAATGAGAGTTTATTATGATCGCGAAACCATGAAGAAATTTTATGACACTAGCCCGTGCTTTGAGTGTGAGTTAGTTAATTTTGTACGTCACAGAGTTTCTTATGTTGGAGATAATGTTAAACGGAACTTGGAAGGCAGCAAAAATTGGAGTTTCTTTTGTATTCTCTATTTCCTTTTTTTATGGATAAATCTCCTTTAGAAGTGAATCTTTCATCCATTGTGTATTGTAAGTCAGCCCTCATATGGTCTTGGTTCTTTCTCACCCACTTAAGTAACACTCTTCATTACATGCATAAGCATAACCACGATACCGCTGAAAAATAAAGAATACAAAAGAAACTATGTCCACCCAAGTGATGAGTGTTTTTTTAAGATACATATATGCATTATTAGAAGATTTTGCTAGAAATGTCCTCCCACAATAAAATAGGTGCGTTGAAGAGTTTTTGTTTAAACCTGGATCATTCACTTGAAATTTTCTCTTTAAAATTGTTACCATGTGGTACTGCTTTCCTTGCAGTTTGCATTTTCTGCTGGGAACCGTTATTTACTCATGATGACAATGAGAAAATGCACCTGCACATCTTTAGCAGTTGTTGTCATTCCTCACTTATTCTCCCTTTTTGTTTTAATTTTGTTCCACTTTTCCTTACATATATTTTACTTTTCCCCTTAAATATGGACATCTGCACACATACTGTTCGAGTTGGCGCATGCATTTAACAGTTTAAATTTATTTTCAATGGTAGGGACAGTCAAATTAACCAAAGAACTAGGTTTAAATATAAGGGTTGGGGAATTTCAGTTTCTAAAAGAATGTTTATGCCCAATAAAATTTCACTTTCAGAGACAGCTTAAGGGTTTGGAAATGTCAATTTTTTTCGCATAATTTTGTAGCTTCACCGTTGTTACTATTTTATTTATGTTTCTGAATTATAATTTTACAAACTCTCTTTATTCTGTCTGGACTTCGTCATTTGGTATCTCTTACTTTGCGTTGTTAACCTCTTTTTGTTGGATATTCACAGATTTCTTTACCTGAAATCTTGAATACTGGAGGCCCTTAGGAGGCACAAATAGCTCCATTTGAGAAGCTGGCACGAGGGAGAAGCTGGCACGAGGGAGAAGTTGACACAAATAACTCCATGGGAATTTCCATGTGTTAGAAATGAGAATAATACCAAGACAACAACATTAGATTGACATGACAGTGAACCATCTTTACTGGTAACAGTGAACCATCTGCACTGTATTTTTCTCTGCTATTTTTTTTGCATATTATATCTTATGCTTAGGTTTCATTGTTGCTCAGATCAGGTTGACGAAACAAAATGTCTTATCAACCGAAAGGTTATATCCTATAGGAAATGTGGGAGTGACACTGTTTTATACAGACAAGGCATGCCCGAGAATACCTCAAACAAAAGGTGGTATTTTTCGAGAACCCCTCAGTGCCATTCTAATTCACTTTTCTATATCATGTCAATAAGTTCTGGATACTTAGAGCTTTGCGCAGGGGCGGAGACAATAATTGTGGGAAGGGGGTAAAAAAAATTGTTATAGAGAGCAAAAAAAGTTTAAGGGGTGCAGAAAAGAAAAAATGGGCTTACATATACAAAAAAAATCTCTAATTAGGCTAAAATAGGCTTTGGAGCCAGCTGGGCAGGGGGTGCAAGTGCAACCCCTTTATTTTTTAGAAAAGAAAGATATATTAAAGGGAAAAATTTATTTACAAACTAATTACGAAGAGAACAAGCCTGGAAGAGAAAACGATTACAAACTCATAATGACCTCCCAGCTAGTTATGATCTGATTCGCAGTGAAGTTTTTAAATGCATATGTTGAAGAACTCCAATGGTAAATCCATTGTTTGATTGCAATTTCCAATTCATACATCGTCTTTGGTCTTCCTCCATGCACCCTCCTATTCCGGTCATTCCACACCTCCCAACAGATTGCAAATGGAAGCAATTGCCAAACTGTCTTCACAATTGTTGAGGCTCTTTCCAAACGCCAGCACTGAATGAACGAAAATAAATGAAGAGACATAACCCAACTAACCTTCATTGCTGCCATAAAAAACTCCCACAGCTGATTAATCACCCTGCAATGAATAAATAGATGGCCCAATGTCTCCACCGATGCATTACAAAAGAGGCATAAATTGGATTGAACCGTTATTCCCCAATGTTACAATATTGCAACCACTTGCAATGGGATGGGTCTTCCCCTGGCTCTGCGGACCATTTATCATGATTCATTTACTTTTAAAGCAACAGGTCAAGAGTTAAATCTCTCTTTCCCATATCACCTTCTAAGGTGGCCCCAATAGCTAGCACATAATGGTGAGATTTTTCTTTCCTATTACCTTTTTCTTGTCTTATTATCCTCTTTTTCAATTGTTGAACAACAGTGTGTTATGACTTCAAATTTAAAAAAATTTGAAACCTAAAGCTTTATAGATTTGGTTTAAGTTGACTTATTTCTCTTTGCACCCGTCTTTAATTAATCTCAATCAGTATAGATAAAGCCAAGCAGTTGCAAACAAATAGATGCATCCACATTGAGGTGTTGTGTCATATATATTCCATTAATTTTTAGAAAATTATAAAATATCGGTTTCGTTTTTTCATTGATGTTCTTTTCCTTCGTATTTTTCTTGAGCGGGATGACACATCTTTTTCATCGGTTCCAAATAGAAAGAAAAACTTGGGTCCCGAGGACCAAGGAAAGTATGTTTGTCACGACTACTAGAGGATAAAGGAAAGTATGTCTACATTGGCAGGAACATAGATAAATTGTTAAGTAAATATAAAAGAGTTATTAGTTTATTGTATTTTTGTAAGTTGTTAGCATGACTCTGTTATTGATTAAGGATCTGATTTAGATGATATTAAGATATGCAGTTGAAAATTCATAGTGGGTAAACGACAAAATAATGTTTCCTCACCTTCGCCAATCATATTCAGTGGAGGCCCCTTAATGGGGTTTATACAACTTTCAAGAGCTTTGCCCTTTACTTTTTCAAAGGAGAAAGGCTATTCGTGAAAGGTTGTTCATGATTTTTTTTTCCAAAGATACTGCGTACCTGCTATAAGTAAGTGGCAGGTAAATTCTCTTCTTGCTGACATTTATGCGTATGAACGATATGTGCTTGAGTATCATTATATTAAATCCCACTTGCATTAGGCAATTATACTTGCATTCTTAGCTCAAATGGCAGATCACATGGTTCTCAATCATGTTGTTGTCGGTTCGACTCCTACAGATGACACTGTTATTTGAGTTTGTAAAAGCTTATTACACTTGCATACAATTTGTGGAAACCTTAGCTTTACAATATCCATAGAGAAGGATAATTTGCGTCATCATTAAACATCTATCTTGGGTCTCATTTTAATGAAGTTCAATTTTATAAAGAAACTGCGAAGTTGCTAATAACAGGTAGGCAACATCATTTCCTAGTCTTTGCATTTTTATTTTTTCTCTTCTCTATATTCTTTATAGATCACTATAGTAGCCATATCTTTCTTGATTGTAAAATAGAAAGCTTTTGTAATTGTGAGAATTATTTTTTCGAGTGGGATTTAATTTGTGGGCACCAAAAGGGTGATGATCTAGGGGAGCAGATGCAAATCTTTTTCTTTCTTTTTTTTCGATTTTTTTGAAATAATTTTTGCAGTTAATTTTATACGTAGCCTTCAAAACAAGATAATAAATAGGTTTAATTCACATACAAATTGGCATTGTTTTGTTTATTTTGCATCGTTGTAGAGGTACTCCAAGGCAAGGAAAGCTGAGTAGTCGAGTGTACAAAAGGTGCCCTAAATTGATCTCCTCACCTTAATTGTGTAGTTTCATGACCGTCATACATTTCTAATGGTAAGGCTGTAGGCCCGAGTAACAAAACACTGGGGCCAGAACCCAAACAACTTCAGCATACCAATTATGGAAGAGTGGAGGCTTAAAATTGTTGATTTATCTATTTGATCCATATCAATAATTATGCTTTTTATTTTGATGTTCTTTATTTAACAAACAGAGTTGGGTTACAAGAAAATAAATATTCAATCTCAACCCAAATTCATCTGGGTACGGATGCCAGTTTCGGTCACCAATTTAAGATATCGGTCAAAGAGAGAAACATAGTGTTTTTTTTTTTTTTTTTGTCATTTGCTTTGCTTTTGTGAATTATTGACACATGAAATGGAGGGAATGGTTTGGTCTCATAGGTGTTACAAAATTTTAAGCTTTGTGAATTATCTGTTGTTGAGAACTCCTGATGCTCTTATGTAAATGTTTTAACCAAAGATTACACCTTCGATCCGAAGTTTTCTCTAAGAATGTTGATCAATAGTGGGATGGTAACTGCAATATTTCTTCCACTTTAAGAATGGTTAATGCAGTTATTTTGTTTTTTATTGCTGATCAATTTATGCATTGTATTTTCTCTCTCTTCATTTGTTGTAGGACACTATCACATAATCTCGCAAAGACTTCTAGAGTTAAGGGGACTACTTGATTTGGCTAGAAATTGAACTATTATATATATATTAGCCGATGCATATGATGAATTGAAAGGTAAATCCTTCAATAAAAGATTTCCAAGCTAATTCAAATCAATGTATTTTATTTACTCCGCAATAGAATGTTTACTCCTATGAACAAATATATATATATATATATATATACATATGCACGTGAATAAATATACGAATGGGTTTAGTTGATATTTTTCGTATTTATTTTGCAGAACAATTGCAAAGTCCTCGCTGCTGGGAAATGTAGAAATTCAACTTTATGAAAGAACATGCTATGCTGAGATATGGTAAGTTTCATTTTTTTTTCTTTACTGTTTACATGTGACCATTGGATGCGATATGTAATACCTTTATAAGTTTATAGCAATGGATTTCCTACCTGCCTAAAAAGTTTGCTATAAATGGAATTCCAATCCTAGAGTTGGCAGTTTTACTAGATTTGGTTTGTTTCTTGGCTCTCTATTCTCTGAGAACTCTAACGTTAGGATATGTTCTTTTTTCTTATTTATTTATATATATTTTGATGTGTTTTATTTGATTTCTCTTCATCTTCTTTTGTGTTTTTTATTTATTGCAAGATTTGATGTTTAATCACAGAGGTATGCCTAGAGTACATGGATTCGTATTTTGAAACGCCTGTGATGGTACCAAATTATTTGTTGGTATAAAGGTGTTTATGCGTATTCTTATTCCCGCTTATTCCTATTTTGTTATTTTTTTTGTGCTATTTAATTCCAGGTTGATTTCCTAAAACCTTAGTATTGGCTTTGTGTTCATGCGCATTTTGATTGGCTTCGTTTCACACATGCAGAGTTTATATTCTTTGTCTTTCCTGGGTAATATATTTTAGGAAATCGATCTTGATTTTTCTAAAAATCAATCTTAATTTTTTTTCCAAATCTTAAACTTATGACTAATTCTCTACTAGGAGTCATATTTACGCCTGTTTCGATGTCTAGGTAGGTCTATTAGTTTGTTACAGTGTGCACTGAGTCAAAATGTAAAACCGAAAAGCATAGACCAAGGAACATTGACGTCATATCTGCTATATAGTGCCACTATTGGAAAATAGAAGTTCCGCGACCATCAGGACAAGTCATATATTCGAGTTATACGACCATTTTCAACCGTCTCTGTTGGGGTCTCTGATAAAGAGTCGCTATTTGGTATAACCCTTAGCCGTGGGTCTCAAAACAGCGACTGATATTAGGAGTAACGGGTTACAGACCCTTAACCATGGGTCTCAGATTTAAATTATAATATAAAAAAAATATAAATTCATATTTGCTAAAATTCCTGAATCTGAATTAATCTGACTGAACATCAAATGTAACCCAAACTCAAACTGAAAATTCAACTTTCATTCATCAGGGCTAAATTAGAAACCATACTTGTAAGCTGAAAATGACTTTTCCACTAAATAATGATTGTATTCATGACCAAATTCATAACTGAATTGATCTGGATACTTGAAGTTCAAACAAAAACCACAGAAAAAAAAAGATTCAAATCCTGAATTCACAATAATACAAGTACTAGTAAGTTTAAGGTTTATTCAAAGATGTGCTACAAGTCCTTATAAATTCAAAATTTCTAAAAACAAGGGAAAACCAGCAAAATGATAAACTTCCCGATGATGAACTAAGCAAACAATTCATATATTTGGTGCACCTGCAGCAAATAAATCAAAAAAGGATTCACTTGATACTTTAGTTGAAAATGTACTCATAAAGGGATTTAAATCCAGAATTCTAGACACATAATGGAAGGGTCAGAAGATTACAAGTCCAACATGGAACAACAAGCACCAAAGATCACAGTCTATAAAAATACCCCACATACAGTTTAGAAGTATTTTCCAGTAAATATACACAACTTGTCATTTATAACTCGCATACCACGGGATAAAACATCACTAATTGCAGCCTCCTCTAACCAAACCATCAACTGTAGTTCTCTAGACAAAATGTACTACTTGAGGAAAAATATTCATAATCTCATATTATTTCTTAATCATTCCTAATAGATCCAGTAGTGCTAAATATAGACCAAGCCAAAAATTGGGTTTCAAATATCACACCAGGTATAAACCCATAATAATAAAAGTGTCTCATACTATGTATATAAGCATTTCTTTCACAGCATATTAGTAAGACACAATCCAAAGGGCTCCGTCAGATAAACCTATTAAGCTGAGACATAACTCGAGACCTAATAATGATATAAGTTTTCGATTACAAAGTAAATAAACTAGCCTACGTTTCCAAGCCATTCAAGTTAGTTTTTAAACAAGTAACCAAGTGTTTGTGGGAGAAACTACTTCTACCGGTTTAGGTAATTTTGGGTGTGTGTGGATGAGAAGTGAGTTTAAACCTTCAACAAATGTGCTGCACGATGAGCACTTTGATTCGAGAGATAATCTATACAATTCTGGCCAAAACCGAAGACACGGCCGTTCCATATTTGTTTTGGTCACAGGTGAAGGATGTGAGGTTGATCTTAGGGAGGGAAGCGAACAAAGTGTAGAGAGTATGAAGGTGAAGGATATTTGATGACTTGTTAACAGAAGGTTGAGCAGGCTAGCAAATGTTGCAGGAAGGCTCTGGGTGTTGAATACGATTAACACTTGGTTTTCTGTGTTGTTCGATCTTCTGTTTTTGGAAATAGGGAGGAGAACCTATTTATAAAAGTCATTAAGCCTTCTTCACGTCTCTCGTGGGATGTAAAGGAAGTGGAGTGAGGGAAGAGTGGAGCTGTGTGTGAGTGTCACACGATCAGAACTGCCCACTTCTCCCATCTTGACTTAACCGCCCATGTCTTGCTAACACGTTTTTGTGATGGCGCGTTGCACGCTGCACGCTGTAAACCGCGCACCAATACCCTGTCCAGTTTTGTATCCCCCAGCTTGTGACATGATTAATGTCTCGAGTGTGTGGATCGCGGGACCCACAGAAAATAGTGCAGGGAGAACCGTGACCTTGGTATAACATCGCATGCATCCATCTTCAGGTGACCATTTGGAGGCTGTATAGACAATCCATGCCTTGGTCGGTTACCCTGTGAAGAAGAGTGATGGATGGTGGTCATAGTGATACCTTGTTTGCTGGTTGATTCGCACCCTAAGACATTCGTCCAAGCTTGCAAAGCTGGACGGACGATATGACTCGTAGCCTTGCTTGCGACCGTTGGATGGGAGGCGCGCATGCTGCCTCTTTCGGCCCAAACGTTTGCATGCTTAGAGAGTTCCAATGGAGGAAACGATCAGCCTTGCATGGAGGTAGTTCAATGGTGTTCACGCCCATGCCTACTTGACTCGCAAAGATTTAATCTAAGCCACTCGACTCAGGTGGAAAAGACGAGTGCTCGAGATTAGAATTTATGGAGGGGCCGTGACATGTCACCTTTGGGCACGCGTACCGAGGAGCTTGACCACTGCAGGTCTTGGACGATCAGCTAGGCGTGAATCCAGGCCCACGGTGGTCATGCTAGCATGCTCTGTTCCTTCTAAGTCTCCATCTTGGCCTTCCGTCCAACCCTGCGAAGATGGACGCTCGAGATGTTTCTGCGCCGCAAACCCTAATTAGGGTTTTGGACCGGCCACTTTGGGCGATCGGTTTTGGGGTGCGTGTGCCTCTTTTGGGGAGACCGACCATGTATGCAACATCTTGGGTCGACAGTGAGAACGTACATGCTTGTTTTATCACCCTGGGCGCAATCTAAGCCATCCAACTATGCCAGCGAAGTCGGATGGTCGTGATCATTTTGGATCTTTTCAACCTGCATAAGGCATTAATCTAGCCTTGTTTGGGCAATCGTTTCTTGCACCACGGCTTTCCTATGAGGGAGTCGGTCATGTAGGTATAAAGTGGGCCCGCCAATGGTGTACCATCACTTCATTACTTGTTTTAGGGTATAATCTAAGACGTCCGACTATGCCGGCGAAGTTGGACGCTCACGATTAAAAGGAACCCTAGCCGTGCGTCATGCTCACTTTGAGCGCGCCTTTTGGAAGAACCAACCGTAGTTGGTCTTGACCGTTCAGTCATGCATGAAGGTGGGTCCGAGGTGATCATGGTAGCATGCTCAGGACCCCCTGAATCTATATCTACACCCTCCATATATGCCTGCAAAGTTGGACGGATGAGATATATTTTGGGTTTGTTTTCAGCAAGCGAGACTAACATGGGTAGTCTTGCATGCGTTCAACGGGGCTAGGATAACCTGCCGTCAGGTAGCCTACGGGTGTTTGCAAGTCGAACACAAGGCTTTAATTAAAGAATTAATAGTAATTCTGTATACCTACAGAAAACCGGGGATGGTTGCTACATGTTTCGTCGGGATGGTTGCCACATGCTCCGTTCTGGGTATGTTTTAATTCTCAGGGATGGTTGCACATGCTCCAATGAATTAATATGGCGCGAAGTATTCATCTCCTGAAGGCTTTATCCTTTGCAGGACGTCAACTTACAAAAATTGGCTTTTTATAATTTTGCCCTTTAAATAGAAATCCACCATCAACATTAAGTCCCCTTCCTAGCATGCAATGGTTACACTATTGTAGGGTAGGCATGAGATGGTGACAATTTGCATATAAAAATAATTAAAGCCAGAGTAGATACGTGTTTACCACTTGGGAGAAGGTATGTCACGTGTGTTAAACGCCTTGGAGATGGTTGAGTTGATCCTTCTAATGGTAAAGCTCGGCTGGGGAAGTACAACTTGATGTGTCGACCAACCTCGGCATTCCTCTTTCGGTGTGCCTTATCCTATGCCTAGCAAGCATCGTGCATTCGATAAGCATTGTTGATCACAATCCTGACTCAAAAGCCTCAGAAAGCGG
Organism: Papaver bracteatum; assembly: GCA_023529315.1. Classification (NCBI taxonomy): domain Eukaryota; kingdom Viridiplantae; phylum Streptophyta; class Magnoliopsida; order Ranunculales; family Papaveraceae; genus Papaver; species Papaver bracteatum. The sequence continues at coordinate 126,415 of JAJJWX010002134.1, forward strand.
CAAGGCAGACTTCTTTTCTCCTGGGGATCTTGTTGGATCGTGAAGTATATAAAGAAGTTTTTCAGATTCTTCTCATTAGGCGATCTTCTTCAACATCTCGTATTGCTTCACACGTTGATTTCTCGATCGCATGATAGTTGTGATTAGAATATTTTTATGTGTCCGAACTCATCTTCCTATCTTTTTGCAGATCATGAAAGGAGTTGGTAATGATAACTCTGCAGCTTCTTTAGAAAAAAGTTTTGAAGTTGATAAACCAGAAGCTAACGCACATGAAGAGTTGATGGCTAAAATTGATTTTCCACTTCATGAAGTCGGCCATGCTGTATAGGGAATGTCTGTCTTGCATTTAACCATTTTCAGGGGGCGGCTCCGTGCTCTTTCAGCTGCAATTGATATGGAGGATAAACAAAGACATGAAGAAGCGTTGCGAGCGAAGTGGAAACGCTAGGCGTCACAAGCACCAGCAAGTTCGAGAACTGAAAGGTTTGCGGCTCGGTTGAAGAGACGGAGGGTTGAACACGAATGTCATGCGGGTGATGGGAAGTATGATTACCCAATACGTGGTGGTGTGATAATCCTTGACCCTGATACTGATGAGACTGAACGTCCGAAAGTGATTGGCACGATTTCCAAGGTTGCAATGGATTCTGTAGAAAGTGCAGAGGATACGCATGCTGAAGATGTTGAGGCGGTAGCTGCTGTGCCCGAAGAAGTCGAGGCGTCTCTGGAGAAAGCGGCATAAGATGTGGATCCCAACAGTGATGAAGACGCAACCAGCAATTGAGTTTCCCTGTTATTCTTCTTTATATTTTTTTTTTATACTCGGTGGCAAGGCTGAGTTTGAAGTTTTCTTTTTGCTTTTGCTTGCTTGTCCTGGAACAAAGTTTTATTCAAAGGTCGCCTTGAAACATGCATATTTTCCTCGTTTGTGCCCTTGACGTGAGTCCTGGCTTTGTTGAAGTAGATCACGTAGGATATCTTCCTCCTCCCCTTTTACATGTTTTATTCCTCCCATATTACCAGTGCTGGTATGAAGATTTGGTATGAGGGTTTAGGGTTTTCTTTCGGGTAATGGTGGTTTGAAGGTGACTCATAACTTTGTGTGATTTTATGAGAAATTGTAAAAGGAATGAAATCTTGATTACTTGAAGAAATATTGAAACCCTAATAAGTATGAAGGCAAGCAGTGCCATCATTTTGAAGGAATTACAAATATTGTGAAAAGGAAAATTGTTGGAGGAATCCCCCGGGGGGATTATAGAGGCGATGTCGTGTCTTCAAGTAAGGTAGGGCTTGAGCCATCATGAGTGAACAACCACACCTTCGAGTTTATCTGCATTGATGATCTTGCAAAGAACCGCCCAAGATAACATCTCGCCACTAAGAATATTTCCTCTTCCTTTGCAGGCATATGAGACTGGGCAGTTATCTTTACTGCCATGTTTCCAACTTGGAACGTGGTTACCTTTGCTACCATATCTCCAATTTGAAACGGATTTGGACTTGCCACAACATCTTGCTTCTGACACGTGTCGTTCTTGATTGATTCCAAGCTTTTGGTGAAGCGCTTAAAGGGGCCAGCACTCCATTCACATCTCTTGGTGGTGGCCCGTCGTGTGAAACAGTCCCGGTGGTCTAACAGGACAATCATCCACTACTTGCAAAGAGGGTCGTTCAATGAGACTTACTTGGGATCGGAATCTCTTGACGTAGGATGAAGGGCTTTCACCAGGGAGTTGCGTTATGCCTGTGAGTTGTTGATATGGGGGCAACAGGTAGTCTTCGATTCTCCAAGGTTTGTTGGAAATCATCGGAGCTGGCTTGTTGTAGATTCTTTCAGGTACTGAGATTGGTAAGGAATGCGCCTTGTGTACCCACGAGCGCCCCAAAATCATGTCGTAATCTGGATGTTCCTTAAGTATATGGAATCTAGCTTGTGTTGGAGTGTTACCAACCTTGACATCAAGGTCAATATATCCGTAGACATCCACAAATTCTCCTGCTGGGCTCTTGATCACAGTCGGACCACGGGTAGCCTCCTCGCTTTGAGATTTTCGCTTTTGCATTGTGGTCTTGATAGTAAACATGTTGAATTCAGAAGCTGCATCAATTAATGTTCTATCGAACTTGAAATATTTCAGATGGGCGACGGTCAAAAGTCCCCAGTTTTCTTTGTTGGTGCTCTTTTCCAAGGAGGCTTGAGATGCTAGAACGACTTCCTTTTCTGGATACAAGCGCCTGCCTGACATAATACGGTTGAGGGCCATGAATATATCTTGACATTGTACCTTGGAAAGGTACAAGATTTCACACAGGTGTTCCATCATGGATTGTACAGTCTTGCGCACAGAGCTTCCAGAGATCATGCAACTTCGGACAGGAAGAGGGTTTGTGTGAACTCCTTCATTTCCCAATTGGATCTCTCCTGCTGCTATCTTTTCCCTGAAGATTTCCTTCAGCTTGTTGCAATCCTTAGTTGGGTGGTGGACAAACCTATGATAACGACATTACTTAGGGTATGCCACGTCTTTCTCAGTTGGTGGACGTCTGATAGGAGGTAGTATGATAGCATCATCCTGAATCCATGCCTCTAAGAACTCTATTATTTCATTTATCAGAAATGGGAAGCTTGTGTCTTCGGTACTCTGCGCAGGATCTTTGCATGTTCCCTTTCGAGACGAAGCTTTATGCGTATGAGCCGCACGCTTGGGTTGTTGTTCTGCCGCCGCTGGAGCTTTTCTCTTTCCGCATTCGCTTACTACACTGACAGAAGGGCCAGTATTATATTGCTTGTTGATGAGGCGCCTATTTCCCCGATTATCTCGTGAATCGTCGCTCCGAACGATCCTGGTCCTTTCCATAATGCTGGGGTGGTAGTGGCCGAACGTTTGGCTGCTTCATGGAGTTCTGAGAACGTCTGGAATCCCAAGTTTTCCAGAAGGGCGCGATATATGGGTATCATTCCGTTGATGCATAATTCCACCAGCTGTCGTTCTGTGACATTTGATTCATGGCAGTCCAACGCTTGTGTTCTGAACCTTTTGACAAAATCATTTGGATTTTCGTTGTTCCGTTGGGAGATTCTCCCCAGGTCTGAGAAAGTAACTTGCTCGAGATACAAAGAAGTACTTCTTGTAAAACGCTACGACCATCTCACTCCAATTGGATATACGTCGGGTACGATGTTGTTGTACCAGGTATAGGCTCTCCCCGTAAGTGATTTGGAGAATTCCTTCAGGCGGAGAACATGATTGTATTCATGTTCTCCTAAGGATTCTAAGAATCGAGAGACGTGTTCACGAGCATTACCGGTACCATCGTAAAGGATGAATTGAGGGGAGGTGTATCCCCTGGGAAGAGGAATCCGCTGCACGTATTGTGGATATGGAGGTTGGTGTTAATGCGCGTCCATCGGATTTTATTTTCCACGATTTTGGATGAGTCTCTCCAGATCTTCACGTGTAATAAAGTTGGACGATTGGCTCCTTTCCCTGAGACGCTCGTCCCTTTCTCTTGCGTGGTCAGCAACATAAGACTCTTCATTCAGGTAGGCTTGCGTAACTGAGGCACCTGCTCCAGGTGTGCTAAAAGTATTTCTTGTTGGCCCTTGAGGCTGTCTTGACTCTTGTGGTAATCGATCGATTAATGTTTTAAGGAAGGTGAGTACCTCCTTCTGAGTGGTTTCCATGTCTGCCTGAGCTTTAGCGAGGGTTTCTTGTGTCTCCATCAAGTCCACCATGGTGATAGGAGGTTATCCTCCTCTGGATCCTCCAGATCCTCATCCTGAAGGCGAAGTAACAGTTGTTCTGGTGACGGACGGAAGTGTCATGCTTGAGGAAATGCCTGGATTTGTGGCCGCTCAGGCTCTTGTAATGGGAGGTGTCACTCCTATTGGAATGTCTGCTCCTGCTCCACTGGTACTGATGATAGAAGACGCGATTCCACGAGACATATTGGTTGCACTGGCGGGTTCCACTGTAACACCAGTAATTGGGATATCAGCGCCACCAGAAGCGTTGTCGGTGCTAACTCCATCGTTGGTTGCTGCTCCAGACCTAATATCCACCATTCTTGAAATCAGAGAGATTTAATTGGTATTGAAGAAATCGACTTCACAACCGAGAGATTAACCTCCCACTGTGGTTGCCAATTGTTTGTGGGAGAAAACTACTTATGTCGGTTTAGGTAATTTTGGGTGTTTGTGGATGAGAAGTGAGTTTAAACCTTCAACAAATGTGCTGCACGATGAGCACTTTGATTAGAGAGATAATCTATACAATTCTGGCATAAACCGAAGACACGGCCGTTCCAGATTTGTTTCAGTCACAGGTGAAGGATGTGAGGTTGATCTTAGGGAGGGAAGAGAATAAGGTGTTGAGAGTATGAAGGTGAAGGCTATTTGATGACTTGTTAACAGAAGGTTGAGTAGGCTAGCAAATGTTGCAGGCAGGCTCTGGGTGTTGAATACGATTAACACTTGGTTTTCTGTGTTGTTCGAACTTATGTTTTTGGAAATAGGGAGGAGAACCTATTTATACAAGTCATTAAGCCTTCTTCATGTCTCTCGTGGGAAGTGGAGGAAGTGGAGTGAGGGAAGAGTGGAGTTGTATGTGAGTGTCACACGATCAGAACTTCCCACTTCTCCCATCTTGACTTAACCGCCCATGTCTTCCTAACACGTTCTTATGATGGCGCGTTGCACGCTGTACGGTGTAAACCGCCAGACCAATACCCCAGTTTGTATCCCCCAGTTGTGACGTGATTAATGTCTCGAGTGTGTGGATCGCGGGACCCACAGAAAATAGTGCAGGGTGAACCGTGAACTTGGTATAACATCGCATGCAACCATCTTCAGGTGACCGTTTGGAGGCTGTATAGACAAGCCATGCCTTGGTCGGTTACCCTGTGAAGAAGAGTGATGGATGGTGGTCATAGTGATACCTTGTTTGCTGGTTGATTCGTACCCTAATCCATTCGTCCAAGCTTGCAAAGCTGGACGGACGAGATGACTCGTAGCCTTGCTTGCGACCGTTGGATGGGAGGCGCGCATGCTGCCCCTTTCGGCCCAAACGTTTGCATGCTTAGAGAGTTCCAATGGAGGAACCGATCAGCCCTGCATGGAGGTAGTTCAATGGTGTTCACGCCCATGCCTGATTGACTTGCAAAGATTTAATCTAAGCCACTCGACTCAGATGGCAAAGACGAGTGGTCGAGATTAGAATTTATGGAGGGGCCATGACATGTCACCTTTGGGTGCGCGTACCGAGGAGCTTGACCACTTCCGGTCTTGGACGATCAGCTAGGCATGAAGCCTGGCCCACGGTGGTCATGCTAGCATGCTCGGTTCCTTCAAAGTCTCCATCTTGGCCTTCCGTCCAAGCCTGCGAAGATGGACGCTCGATATGTTTCTGCGCCGCAAACCCTAATTAGGGTTTTGGACAGGCCACTTTGGGCGATCGGTTTTGGGGTGCGTGTGCCTCTTTTGGGGAGACCGACCATGTATGCAACATCTTGGGTCGACAGTGAGAATGTACATGCTTCATTTATGACCTTGGGCGCAATCTAAGCCATCCAACTATGCAAGCGAAGTCGGATGGTCGTGATCGTTTTGGATCTTCTCAACCTGCATAAGGAGTTAATCTAGCCTTGTTTGGGCAATCGTTTCTTGCACCACGGCTTGCCTATGAGGGAGTCGGTCATGTAGGTAGAAAGTGGGCCCGACAATGGTGTACATCACATCACTACTTGTTTTAGGGTATAATCTAAGCCGTCCGACTATAAATGGGTTGGACGCTCACGATTAAAAGGAACCCTGTCGTGCGCCATGCTCACTTTGAGCGCCTTTTGGAAGAACCAACCGTAGTTGGTCTTGGACTGCTCTTCGGTCATGCATGAAGGTGGGTCCGAGGTTATCATGGTAGCATGCTCAGGACCCTCGAATCTATATCTACACCCTCCATCTATTCCCCGCAAAGTTGGACGGATGAGATATATTTTGGGTTTGTTTTCAAAGCAAGCGAGACTAACATGGGTAGTCTTGCATGCGTTCAACGGGCTAGTATAACCTCCGTCAGGTAGCCTACGGGTGTTTGCACGTCGAACACAAGGCTTTAATTAAAGCATTAATAGTAATGTTGTATTCCTACAAAACCGGGATGGTTGCTACATGCTAAGTCTGGGATGGTTGCCACATGCTCCGTTCTGGGTATGTTTTAATTCTCAGGGATGGTTGCACATGCTCCAATGAATTAATATGGCGAGAAGTATTCATCGCCTGAAGGCTTTATCCTTTGCAGGAAGTCAGCTTACAAAAATTGTCTTTTTACAATTTTGCCCTTTAAATAGAAATCCACCATCAACACCAAGACAACAAGATTTCAAGTTAATATTTCTAAATATATAAAAGAAAGCAATAGAGAACATTTACCTTTTTTTTTTTTTCTCTTTCAGGCTTTATATCAAGCACGAGTGACAATATTTTGTGCTTGAAAAGATGAGCTTACACAATTCAAGTTATTAATTTCTCAAAAGCAGCTTCCTCAGATTGTGCTCCCTGAAACCAACAACATGATTGAATAGTTATGATATGACATGAAACTATAGCATATAACTAGTACAATAACTACATAAGTATAATGAGTAAAGCAATTACTACACAAACATATAACATGAACGAAATAGATTTTACATGAATTTAATTGCTTTCTAATATATGTGACTTCAGACAATTTTTTTTACGGCAATCACATAAAGTACTTTATTGGTAGGGTCCTACAAAGACACTTTAGAAACTAAAATCAAACTATTCTGAACACTCTTAATACACGGAAAAATATTTTGTTACAAAACTAATATGAATGACTAAAGTTTCTATTAGCCCTTTTTCACTAGTGGAAATCAGCAGTTTCGCTACCGACAAAGCAAGTCATTTAACTCGTATCTATGACTTGCTTTGTCGGTCGAAGAAAGGGTCGCTGTTTGAGCGTCTTTTTCAACTATGACGTGTTTCTGGGGGTCGTTGAAAATCTTTAATCAACGACCGATTTTAACGGTCAAAACTTTATGACCGTCTACAATCATTCATAGATATAAATCTTAAAATAAAAAGAAAAAAGAATCAGATTGGCTGTCTGGCCTGACTGAATCTGAAATCAAACAGAAATGAAACTCAAATGAGCATCAAATGAAAACCAAATTCAAATGAGAATCAAATAAGAATCAAATTAGAATTCAAATGAGAATCAAATGAAAACCAAATTCAAACTAAATAAAAATGAGAATCAAATTAAACTTGCACACAAATGATCATTCAATTTAACATGCATTGATTCATTGGTTTCAAATTACACAGAGGATTAAAATTTGTAGTTCTGACCAGTGTAATCTGTAGTTCTAGGATTCGATTATAAAATGATGAACTAAAAAACTATTGATTAAACAAAAAAATTATAAACTCCGATGCCGATGAAGACCTTATTCCTACTTCATAATGATGTACCTGCATAGAAAAATCCATCAACTGATTAGTGTGGGGAGGTCACAATACTCAATAAAATGCTTATAAAAACAATAACCATTAGAATGCACATGAGAGGACAGTGATCTATAAAGGTGGGTATCCTAACCAATATGACGTCAATCTCTTTACCTGCCTCTGTCCAACATCGACACAACGGCACAAATGTAACTAGTTCATTAATTCATGACCTTGACATATCTTAAGCACAAGATACAGAATGGGTTATACATGGAATCCTAATGTAAGAACGGTAATAGGAATTGCAGGTAAGATTGCAGAGAGGGCCCAAAATTAATAACCAAAAGAACTCATGAACTAAAATATCTCTGGAAGTATATACAAATTCCTTGATTTCAGACATTCATAAAAATGAGCCTTCAATGTAGTTACTTCAGTGGGAAAATTTCTAGTAATCCTACAACTTAGGCAACCAATACAAACTTTAAAATCAGTCGTTGATTTTCAAATATGAGCGTCTTTGGTACGGCAACTCTTTGCCCACAACCTAGAGCGCGAAAAAGTGACCTAAAGCGCGCTCCAAAAACGTTTTTTTAAACCATGATCACTATTATGAAACTAATCAATCAAGATAGACATTACTCAGTACCTTGTGTGCAACCTGTATTTGAGGCTCTCCGCAATCATATGGATAATACATTTGATGAGAGATGGATTATGAGCTTCAATAATAACCTCCATGGTCAGCAACATCTCCTTCCTCCTCCAGCCAATTAACAAATGAGTTCAAAATCTTTCTCAGCATTACACACAATCTTGCTTTCCTGCACATTACACAAACTTAAGCAATCATTCATTCATCATTACCTTCAGATTACAAATAATATAAGAAAAGCGAAATATATTCTGAGCAGTTACAATGAACTCTTGATTGTGGACACTTACTGAAATTTTAAGGTCCCTTAACCTCAGCCATCTAATCCATACATATTTTGTCCAACACCGAGGAAATCTCCACAGATGCAAGTAAAACACTCTTCATTAGCTTACAAATAAAATAATAGAAAAGATGAAAATAAAAGAAACCAAGGTTCAAGCTATTCCAGTGAGTTCTTGATTACCATATCAAGCGGACAGAGGGTAAAAGACTGGAATATATGAAAGAGAAGATTGTACCTCACAACCCTTGGCACCACTTCCCATGAAGAATCTCAAAATACCATAGCAGGCCCGAAGCAAAGAAATTACATTAGCGATATACAATGAGCTTATATGATTCATAATCAAACATCTTCATCAAAGTTGTGAAAGCATTTTCATTTAGTCTCTCATAACACAAAGTTGATACCCAGAGAGCATGTCTCACTGTTGTCTCCCAACACAAAGTTGATACTAACATGCACCTGAGATTAATCAAATGTTAGAAAAAATTACCTTTGAAACCTAACACTGTCTGAACCTAGTGTATCCCTCAATGCTCAATAACCATTTGCTAGTCTGAATGCAGCAACTCCGCACTTGTTGTGCCGAATCGAAGCTGGAAGACATCCACAACACACAGTTACCTGCTTGATTTTTTAGTGAATGAACTGGAAAAGAGAATGAGGATCCCAAGGTCGTCTTTGCTCCTGAAACATATTACAACACATAACACAAATCATGGTCAAGTTTTTTACCAATTATGTTCCATAACTCAAAGATTCAATATTTAAGAAATGGAACAAATAACATCTTGGAAATTGGCAGCTCTAGTTTCTCATCAAACCATATATAACAATAGATACACTTGGCATGTGGCCTAGATTATTTACGCAGGATCCGAATTCTTAACCATAGAGAAAAAACTTCTTTGTAGGAAAAGTACCAAAAGTAAAATAGGAAATGTAAACATATACAGTAATTACCATGACTTTAGGGAGACAGTTAGATTCAAATTGGGTCTAACGACTCTAACCACACTAATGGCTCTTAGTAGGACTTCCTTGTTGTAAGAATCTCTACCACCATTCAACATCTTCTAGCTTCATGTAGTCCATGAATCAAATAAAACCCATGTCTGCAAATCAAAATAAAAAATAAGCATAATTCCCAGATAATCTAAAACACCCAAAAAAACTAGATAATCTATCAAGTAAACACAGCCAAAGGAGAAAGAAAACGTACTACGAACAACTCCCTAAAAAACTTGTTGAAAACGTCATTAAATCAGAAAAATTCTTATTAAAAATGTTAAAATTCACATAAGTAAATATTCAAATACTTATCATACTAAGACGAAACTAAATCAATGCTAACAAGACCCAATTCTCACCATCTCTTCATCTTCAAAACATCAACATTCAAACCTAATATCCCATTATCGTGTATCCACCCTCGAGCTGCAACCAACAACCAATACTAAACCAATTATATTTCAAGCTTTGGTACGAAATTCCACTTGGCACAAACAATATTTCCAACTAAAAATACTAAAAATGTACGACCAGATGACTATACGAAATTGCAAGGAAATGAGAATAGTTTTGTTACCTGGCAAGTGAAATGAGACGGAATGCAACAATTACATACCATCCCGCAGACGTCCACGTAGTAAGAGTAGAGTGGTCAAACGAATTATACATTAATATATACCAAGTGCTAGATAGATTCAGTTCTATAAACATATAATTTGATATATGATTATCCAAGGGTCTCGTCATACCATAGCCCATTCATTTTCCGCTACTAGCATCGACATATTTAATGTACCAGCCAATGTAAAACGTTCACACAGTATCTCACTATCATTAACCATATCAACACTAGCATTAACATACGGTATAAATAGTCATAATCCTAGATTTACCTTTCATGTCAAGCCAGCTCAAATTAGCCAACAACAAAATTACCGATACAACTGTTAGCTCCATGACACTTGATAACTCCACCATAATCAAGTCACCAAGAGCTAGTTCGCATACAAACAACTTCAACCGAACCATAGTTCCGACACTTCTACAAACACTATATACGACACAGTTAGCAACACAAAAATTGTTAAATCCGTTAAAATTTACTTGTTAGTAAAAATACAAATTTGAGCTTAACATTTGCTGTTTTAACTTTCAAAAGTCACATTAAGTCTAACCACTGTCAAGTGAACTATGGAAGATATTCAAAGGATTGTCAAATTCTGTATGCAACAGTTTCTGATATACAAAATAAGAATACTGCAAAATGCAAGAGCAACATCAAAACCACTAAAACGCTTTCCTATGTTCACCAACACCAACTCCAACATTTCCACATACTAAACACAATCACATGCACTCAAAGACTCCCAACACTACCAATGCACGAGTAAAGGAACTAAGCCAATTTCAATCCAGATTATAAAATCAATAAGAAATTAGATTCATTACTACCTCTATACATAAAATCCACATGAGCATTTAACCAAAAAATAGAGATTGTAAGAGTAAAACAAATTGACTTCTATAATTTCGTTAACAAAAAATTGAAAGATGAGGGAGAAGTTATACCTGAGATGCGCCAACAAATGCAAGTGAAGATGTTGAATCTTCTTCTACTGAATGCTACAAAAAAAAAAAAAAAAAAAAAACAAACTGATACTTAGACCCTATCCACAAAATCAAACCCTACCTTAAACATTGAAAATAGAGAAAATACATTACAAACCCTAAATTTACCTGATAAAGTTTGTAGAAAATCAAACCAAACGTGTTTTCCATGAAATCAAAAGAAACCCAAACAAAACCCCAAAATTAAAACTCTAATTTCAATCCAAATCTTAAGAGAACTTGAGATCTACCGGGTTCCATTAAAATAAATTTCCAAAGAAATTAGAGTATGGATTTATCGGTATATGGATTACGGTTTTGTTTTTCTGATTTGGAGGAGGGAGATGAAGAAGATGGAGAAAAGCGCAGCGTTCTGGTAAGGTTGAATCTATGGGGTTATTGCCTCCTTCTTCTTGATTCTGAAAACTCAATATTTATTTATGAAGTAGATCAAGAGTAATAACTCTACTTCGATTTAGTGTGTTAGGATTTCAGTATAAAGAAAAGAATATGGGGTGAGCGTGTTAGGGTTTCAGTCTAAGGAGGAGAAGATGGGGCGAGGGAGGCGGATAAGGTTTCTGATTTCAGTTTTCATTTTCTCTCTCTTCTAACAACAAATAGAAACCAATTGTTACAGTGCAGCAGAGCTGGACGACTAGTGTCTTCGACACCCATCTGATTGGTTTCATAAAATCAAATGGTTAACTTCTTACCACGTGTCACAAACAAGTTCATCGCACGACTTTCCTTTTTTTAAATCCGCTGGTGCAATTTATCACTTATCACTTACCGAACCATGTGACATTCGTAATATAGGGTCCCTAATTTTGGGAAGAAAAATCTAGTACTCCCTCTGTCCTTTTTTATCTGTCCTAATTTCTACTTTGGTATGTCCACTTTTATCTGTCCGTTCTGTTTATAAACTTATAAAGTATCAGCATTTACGAACCCATGTTCCCAGATTACTAGAGTTGGACCTGGGTTTGTCATTCGGATGAACTGAAGAAGAAATATATCAGAATTGAATATCACATGTTCAAATATTACTAGAGCTAGACCTGAGTTTCTCGTTCGGATGAACCGAAGACGAAATATATCAGAATTGAACATCACATACTCAAAGATTACTAGAGTTGGACCTGAGTTTCTCGTTCGGATGAACTGAGGAAGAAATATATCAGAATTGAACATCACAGGTTCAAAGATTACTAGAGTTGGACCTGAGTTTCTCGTTCGGATGAACTGAGGACGAAATATTTACTTTACTTATTTTTGTTAAGGGTAGCCAGGTTATTTACACAGTCTCCATAATATTTATTGCACTTATTTCCAATAAGGGAAATATGGTCATTTTCACAGTATGTAATATTTACTTTATTTATTTTCAATAAGGGTAGTTTGGTCATTTTCAAAGTCTACATAATATTTATTGCACTTATTTCTAATAAGGGTAATATGGTCATTTTCTCAGTATGTAATATTTACTTTACTTATTACCGTTAATTGGGTAGTCTGGTTATTTTCATTGTCTCCATAAAATTATTGCACTTATTTCCAGTAAGGATAATATGGTCATTTTCAAAGAGTATAGTATTTACTTTACTTATTTCGATAAGGGTAGTCTGGTCATTTTCACAGTCTTTATAATATTTATTGCTCTTATTTCCAATAAGGGCAATATGGTCATTTTCATAGTCAGTAATATTTACTTTATTTTTTTTCAATAAGGGTATTCTGGTCATTTTCACAGTCTTCATAATATTTATTGCACTTATTTCCAATAGGTAAGGCAGTCGCAGAGGAAAGGAGGGTCCCGTCTAAGAAAACTAGCAGTGATTCAACTAGGTAACGTAGTCGCGGTGTGGGTTGATGACTATGAAATATAATCTTAATTAAAAAATTTATACAGCAACCGTTTTTAACGCTCTAATATGTGCTCCGAAAATTTACTCTATCTAGGACTGCTTTGACCGGTCCACAATCTGTTGACCGCTATTGGGGGTCGAGGATGTGGGTCATTAAAACCCCCTTCTCCACTTGTGTTTATAGTCTACACTAAACATCCATCACTACGTTTGGACACGTTACCTCCAACAAGGCACCATTATGACCAATAAATTGATAATTCATCTTTCAAAATTCATAGGCACAAATCTTATAGTTTGTACTAATGTGATATAATCTTATAGTTTGTACTAAGTTGTGGCAAGGAAGAACAAAGAGCACTCACAATTCCTTTTTGCTGACCACATCTGGTTAGGTTTTGAAGAAGACTAAGATATTACATCTAGCACAGAAACAGAGTATAACTTGCTAGGTAATAGAGCAAGCAAGAACCTCACCAGAATAGCAGTGTCAAGATCATTCGACAACTTATCATTAAAATTCAATCTCCCACCACGTGGACAGAAATATTCACCATTTCCCACCTTCAACCGATACAACAAAACAACATATGAAGACAAATTTACAAAGACCCACATTATCATCTTTCCAAGTAGATTCCTAAAAAGAACATTAATCATAGAGAACGCATAAGTAGAGTTCCTTACAAATGAATACTTACTTAGGAGCCATAAGAACGCCCCTTCAATTTGAGTATACTAACTGCTAATTATAACGGCGCAAGATTTTAGCATCGGATCATTATCATAGTTGTTGAATTTCGACACTTGTAACAAAGCTAAATTTAATAAGAAAAGCAACATATAAATAAAACCTTTGGCTGCTTACAATTAAAGAAAAAAGAAACGGACACTTACATCACTCACAGCTCTAACTTGCTCCTGGGGGTTTTGTCTTAGGGATACAAAGACACTGCCTTAGTGTTGTGGTTGCAGGAAATCCTACACTACACCCTTGATAAGAATTTACAGTAATTAACTCATATTTGAAGATTAAAAACAACACTTTATTATTTGATTCTCAGAAATGTTTACAAGAAATGGAAGAAATCAAGAATACAACCACTCTCTTGAATTTTATTTCTCCTCAAGAATTTCTCAACACTCAAAAATACATCATCCCTTTTCTGAATCTACTGGGTCTCTTTATATAGGGTAGTTAAATAGTGGATGATAGCTAAGCTGTTATTACATATTTTTTTTATGACTCGCGATATTATCGCAGTAGTTATAATGTCCATTATCGCAAGCAATGTAAACCATCGCATGGACAATCATGTTCTTCTCGTGTTTCTTCATTTGTCAGCTATTACGTCATTCTTTAAATTATTATGTGACACCCGCAAAGTGTTGTTGAAGAACTCGCGGTGATACTCGTATAAGTGTTGTTAATCTCGTAAGAATAATACCATAGCGATATTCTGGTCCTACATCTTGCCTCTTCTCATGTATTTTATTGGAAGGAGAAAAGATCATGAGAATTAAAATGCCGCAGATGTCCATCTTTTCGCTTTTTCCTATTCTGACATATTTCTATATTTATTGCCAGATTTATTACACGCGTTTTTTCTTCCATTCAACTTCTGACACGTCCCTTTCAACCGTTGCATTCCAACCGTTCACTCTCTTCATTATATTAATTGCACTTATCTTCTCAAGATTTTTTACCTAATATATATATCTTCTTCATTCCTATCCTTTCTTCTTTTTACTTCTTTCTTCCTTCTCTCCGTAATTTTTCTGCAAATTCACTGTTCTTCCGTAAATTCCGGATGTTCTATTGTGACAAATTTTCTTTCAATCTTTTACTCTTTCAATCTTCATTCCCATACTAAAGATGGTTGTAGATGGTCGCAAATATGAGGTTTCTTTCGAGAAGATTCAAAAAGAACTTCGAGCCAAAGGTCTTACTTTATCCACCATTCCCAATGAAAACCCCAAGTCTGAACTTTCTGTTCCATTATTTTTTGATCTTCCATGTAATTGCTAGAAGATCATAATCTCGATAGGCCAGCTTGAGGATGGTCTTCCCATTCCTCTCTATGACCCTGAACTTCCTTTATTCTATGAGATACTCTCTCACGCGAAGTTCTCGCGGGCGGTATATCAGTTGAGTGGGGATTGTATTCTTTTAATGCTTGAGTATGCTACTCGCGGTGCTGATAAAGAATCTCGCTACCCTGATACTGCGAAGAATCCTAAATTTAAAGATGTTCCAATTGTTCTCGCGAATTATACTGTGGAGAATTTTTTTCGAAAATTACAAAATAATCCCTATGAAGAAGGACAACACTTGTTGGGGTGTCCGCTTACAGAAGAAAGACAATGTTGCTGAGGATAAAGTTCTTATGTTAGATATCGATTGGCATACAAGTAATAATCAAGGCCCTCGCCACTCCAGCGATGACAAATGGTTCATTTTTCCATTATGTCTTGAGGGTCCCTACATCTCCGGTCCTCATGCATTGCCTGCGAATCTTACAGAATATCAACCGTGGGTTTTCAACTGGCCTAAAAGGAATAAAGAAGTATGTTTTCTTAGTTCTTTGCATAATAAGTTTCCATTATTATTTTCTTCATCTCCTTAAGTTCTCGCTGACTATTCTATTTTTACCAGATTAGAAGGTTGAAAGACATCTACTAGAAATTTGGGAAACCCGCTACTTACTTAGCTCTTCAATTACTCACAGATGAAGTAAGAAATATTTCTTTATAAATCTTGAAAATATATTGTTGCCTCTATTTCT
Source organism: Papaver bracteatum (assembly GCA_023529315.1). Taxonomy (NCBI): domain Eukaryota; kingdom Viridiplantae; phylum Streptophyta; class Magnoliopsida; order Ranunculales; family Papaveraceae; genus Papaver; species Papaver bracteatum. Next base: position 142,106 of record JAJJWX010002134.1, read on the forward strand.
TATCTTTATATGTGCTCGCAGGTGATTGGAGAAAGAGAACCAGCGAAACCCGCGAGAACCAAAGTGAAATCTACTACTGATCGCAAGGGGAAATCTACTGCTCTTCTCAAAGAGAATTCTACTGCCTCTCACAGAGAGAAATCTGGTGCTCCTCTTTCAAAGAAAAGAAAAATTCAACTCCCTTCTTCTTCAACTCTTCAATCCAATGAAGAAATTTCGAATGATGATTCTGATAATAACGTTGATGATGATGATGATGATGAAGATAATAATGATATCTCTTCCATGAAGGATTCTTCCTCTCCTGAATCTTTTATGACTCAATTATCCAAAAAAAATTGCGATGTTACACATGGTATCGCAAATGATTATGGAAATGAAGCTCTTAATGGAGTATCTCAGGCTCTCGCTAAGGTCTGCAATGCTCCCATATTTGTTGATAATGATTCTCTCCAAGGAATCTTAAGATCAGTGACTCCTAGTCTCTTGAATTCACTTGGTATTCTGGTATGTTTCCACTTCTTCATCATATTTATGTATTTATTTCTTCACCAAATCTTAACTTATATTGTTCTCTCGCAGGTTGGAAAAGCTTCCTTCGTTGTTGCCTCTTTATTTGGATAAAAGACGCGTTATCCACGAAAAGAAAGCTGGTAATTTTCGCAAGAAAAATGAGGAATTATCATTTGCATCTGCTGAGCTTCACCAGGATAAGGAAAAATTAGAAGTTTAAATTGATGAACTTCTCAAGAAGAACAAACAACTGGAAGCTGAAGCTTCAATTGATAAGCAAAATATCTCTGATCTTAACAAAGTTAACCAACAACTCTATGGTATGAATTGTTTTCTTTTTTCTCCTAATTCCTTTTACCCTATCTTAGATTATTCAAGCAACCATTTTTGCAGATGTTTATGGTCTTACTGATGAGGCTACATTCCTCTAATCTTTTCCTGAACCTTTAGACGACAATACCCTTATTGATCGTCTTAATAATTCTTTAAATATCTTTTCTAACGACCAAGTTTCCCCTCTCTCCATAGATGAACTTAGATCAAAATTTCGCCTCTTAGAAGTTGAGTATAGATTCAACTTGAGTTTAACCAATAAATTTAAGCACCATCATCATGATTCTAAAGAAGAAATCAAAACTTTAAAAGCCATGTATAGTAAACTTTCAGACGAGAAGGATCTCATCACTAAACAGGGTGCTCAAGCTTTAGCATAATTCAATAAGACTATTCTCGACGTTCAAATTGTAAGAGATAAAATTATCTGCGAGAATAGAGCTTTGGTTGAAAGAGAGGACCAAGTTCGTTCCCTCCTTCTCATTAGTAACGAGGATGAATTTGCTTGGGCTGCAAAGGTTCTTGATAACGCCAGAAATAACTTAGGTGTAGATGCTAGTCTTCATGTTGAACAAGCAACTTTAATTAAAGACATGATTTCTGAAAGGGAAGGTTGTTAACCGTTCTTCCTTGTTAATTTCTTGTGTTTATTATTTTTCCTTGAAATTTTTTCAACTTGTTGTTATATACTCGCAGGAACTGAGAAGAGATATTCTGAAAGAATTGGAGAACTTGAAGCCGACAAGGGTCAGCTCGCAAAGACTCTTGCTTCTCGCAATGAAAAATATTCAAGGTTGAAAGACCAATTAAAGATTACTGCTGCGAATTTTAGTAATGCCCTTGTTGTTGTTCGTAACGACTCCGTGAAAACGGTATATGATGATCATAACATTTCTCATTCTTTGTATCCTTTCCTCACGGAAGAAATTTCAGCAAATACTCCAAACCTTGTTATCTCTGATAGTGAAGCTGAGGAATCTGGCGAAGATAAAGATGATGGTAAAGATGAAGAAGAAAAGAAATCTGACGAAGATGATGATGGATCTAATTAGTCTTGAATCCCTCTGTAATATTTGTTCATTTATATCTTTTTCCTTGTATTATACTGTTGCGAGTTTCTCCAACTTTTAATATTCCTTAGTGTATAAATTTCTTTAACTTCCATCTATATAAATTAGAAAACAATTCTTTTCTGCAATATAGTTAATCAACATGATTATTAATGTTTAACTATTTGCGTAAATTTATCATATAATAATGTCTATGTAAATTTATCATATAATGATGAATAACAATTTTATCATTTTGTTCATTCCCATACTTTCCTCTGTTATTCATATGCAATATGAGAAAATTGAGTAGAGCTTAGATATTAGTTGTGAATGAAATCTATTTAAATATTTTTGCCTCAACCTTTCCGATTACATCGAGAGTTACAGTTGCATAGTTTTATGATCTCTGCGTGAATATTGCAAATCTCATAAACTTTGCGTCAACATCGCAATCATTCAATCTTGATTCCTTGTTGTCTTATCATGCCTTCCTAGTTAAAGGTCTTATTTTGCCACATTTTGTATTGGCGACAAAATCGCAGAATGTTCTTACATTTGCATGTATAAACCCATTGATCTTGCCTTATCTGCATTTTGTCAATTTCTCTGCGATAATATGACAAGTTTAAGTTCCCTTGCGAGATCAAAGCCTTATGACATTGTCATCTTGCGATGAAATCGCAGGACGTCTTTACACTTTCATGTAAAAACCCATTGATCTCATCTTATCTTTCTCTTATGGCTTGTTGCCTCTGTATAATATTTGTCACGCGACAATATGACAGGCCTAAATATTCTTGCGATCATAAAGCCCCATGACATTTCCGTATTTAGACACTTATCAGCTCCCTAATGGAGGGTGCCGCCCTTATCTTCCCCATGGTTTCCCCTTCAAGGATGGCACATCGGCCATACAAGACTAGCTCCTCCCATCCAAGTTTTCCAACAATTAGTTGTTTTCGCAGCCTTTTGTCCTTTCTGCCTATATGGCTTATAGTTACAAGACTGCACCCTAAGTGGGGTTTTCTTCAAGCCGAGTGCGTCATAGCCAAGACTTTCCAAGGATGGTCGGGGTAGTTTTGTACGCCCCGGGCACCCTTGACTCAACCGTGTACCTCGGTGCCTTGGTCATACTACACACTCCTTAGAAGAGATCCTCGGTCGTCCAACCAGGGTATAACCTTATATAGTTGGAAATCCAAGGTACCTCTCCCGGATAGGTTTTCTCTAACCCCAACATCTTCATGACTCAGGTTCCAGCAGCGGTATAACCTTATCCCTAAGCCACGCAAAGAAATACCCCCTTATATGACGTACTTTAGGTATTACATTTGCCTCTTGCGAAATTATATCCGCGAACTAGGGTGTACGCCATAAAGGTTTGTCCCATTCTATTAATCTCTGCGAAATTTTTATTCGTGTTTCTTGCGAGTATTGTAACTCTGATAAAATTTCTTTTCCTTGATCTTCTATTTTCTTGTACAATTTTTCAATTTCATCTTTTTCATTCAAACGAAATATTCTTTTGAAACATTTTCTTCAAACAATTCATTCATAAATTTCTTAAATTTCATCATTTTACCTTTCTACTTACTACTTTCTGCTTATGCTCTTTTGTTGCGTTTTTTTATTTTCTCCCTATTTGCGAGACGCTCTCCATCTACTTCCTCTCGCCTCTCTATTGTATCAACCATTAATCTGTCACATCTTTGTCTTTTCTTGATGTTGTGCTTCCAATTGATATTCTTCGCAGCTCTCTCTTCGCAAGATTTTACATGAATCTTGCAAAATTTCCAGCTTTCTCCCCAATCCTATTTAATGACTTCAACACTAGTAAGATGAGGAAATTTAATACATTGGTGAAAAGTGAATGCCACACCTAATATCCCATGTAGCCAAGGTCGACCAATCAGAGCATTATAAGGCGGTTCAATATCAATAATGCAGAATAGGATCTTAGAAGATATCCCCTTTAATGGAATTCGCATTGTAATTTCCCCTTTGGGCTTGTTAGCAGTACCATTAAAAGTTTAAAGCCATAGATTTTATATGTTGATGGTATCAAATCCTCGTCTTTTCCACCCATGGTTTTGTAGGTATGATAAAATAGGATATCAACTGAACTTCCAGTATCTATTAGAACTTTGTTAATGGCCCAAGAATCTTCAGTTTCATCATAATTTTCTTCATCTTCTTCTTCTATTTGTTTTGGATTTATTTCTAACCTTACCACTAGTGTGTTGTCATGCATCTCGCCAGGATCTGGTACCTATTGCACGGTGAAAGAAATATTTTGCTTTTTCCACTCTTCTAATGGCGAGACTCTCGCAATATTCATTATCTCTCTTCCATCTGCGTCTCTCGAGAAGACTCTGCTTAGAACGTTGTCGTGGAAATCCTCAATAGTCTTGTATGAATGTATGATGGAATTATAAAACAAATTCTTCGCTTTGGCTCCAACCTCTATCACAAATGTTTCTGCTCCTTTTATAGTATTCACCCTGCGAATGTCTAGTGCCGGTGGTAATTATTGAGATTGAGGATGTCATGTTAAAAAGTGATTTAACTTTCCTTGATCAATCATCCTTAAAATTATCATTTTTACATTCCTGCAATCATTTACTGAGTGACCATGAAAGTGATGGTAAGGACAAAATTATTGATTTCGATTATTTGGATGTGGCTCTTTTCCCATATTCCAGGGTGATGGTATATTTTCCATCAAAATGATAGCCTCCCAAATTTTTTCTATACTAGCATTTATAGGTGGCATCTTAATTTCTTCCCATATTATCTTCTGATTACCTTGCCCTCTAAAATTATTTTGCCTATGTCCACCATAAGTCTCTTGCGGTTGATCAAGTCTTTTAATCTTATTATTTCCACCACAATTGTAATAATTCCTTTCCCTTTCATACTCTTCTTGATCTCGACTGCCCATGGCTACTAATTTCTGCTGGTTATCAATCACCACTTTCTGGTGTTGTGTCTGTGAGGTGCTCGCTACATTGTTAATCACTTTAGGAAGTAAATTTCCATTTTCCTCTATTGAGCTGGTGTTTGCGGCAGGATATGATTCCATTTCATTTTGTTTCTCCTCCAAAGTAATGTATTCCACTTGTAATTCTCGCAGCTCCGTCATGGTGATTGTATTTTTTATTTTCTGAAAATTTATATGTACAGCAGATTGGTTGCGTACATTGAATTAATGAAAGATAAAATGAGGTATCTCTAATCTACTCTTCCTGCCATTTTACTGCACATGGTCTTCCATCTTATGGTTAAGTGTTTCAAACTCTCTCCAATCCTCTGTTTTAACCCAAATACATCTTCAATACCATACCGCGATGAATTGTTGCTTATATATGCTCCAAGAAATGTAGCTTGCAAATGGTCGAAAGAGGTTATAGTATTTTTAGGAAAACCTTCCAACCATTTTAGCGCCTCGCCAGTTAAGATGGATGCAAAATATTTGCACAATACAGCATCATAATTTTCCCATTATAGCATACACCTAACATAAGACTTGACATGTTGAAAAACACAGGTAGTCCTATCGAAAATACTGGTTAATGCTGGTAAATTGCATTTTGGGGATATTCCTCTTAATTGTACTTCTTGAGTGAATAGAGTTCTCGCTGCTTCTTCGATGGCTTCATCAATTTGCCTTCTTCCCCCTTCTCTTCTGTTATTTATCATTCCTCTCATTTCTGCCAACTCCCTTAATATCTGCTCATTTGCAGCTGAATTTTGTTCCATTAGTCTTTTTAGTGTAGCTTCTCTTCTTCTGCGTTTATTTCTTTCTTGTCTTGCGAGATTTTGTGTATCTTCATTATGCCTTCTTCTGCGATTTTTATCTTCACCTCCTTCTTGAATTCGCAATTGATTATGTATTCCAATTTTTTCTCTGCGAGTTTCTTCATTTCTCATCATTTCTCTTCTCTGTCTTTCTATTCTCATTTGTATTCTATCATATTCCTCCTGAATATTATCATTATGGCGATCTTGTGTACGTCTTCTTTCTCGATTATCATGATTATTTTTCCATATTGCCTCTTGAAACTCTTGTTCTTCCACTTCTGCTCTCATCCTTTCTCTCTCGCAGGCTAGACGTGCTTGTTCAGCATAATGTCTCTCAATTTCATCCTCAATTATTCTTCGATTTCTTTGAATTTCTCGCTCATGTAATATTCTCCTACCTTCTTCTCGATTTTCTTCACCATTTTGGTTGTTTCCACCTTCTTGATTTCTATTATTATGTCTACCATCCAAAGCATCACCGCGTGGATCATAGCGATCATTAATCATCTCTTCTTCTCCATGAAGTTGCTCTTCATTTGGATTTTTTATTTCTTCTCGGATATTTTCTCTAGCATTTCTCATAGGGGAATTTCGCCTTGGTTCTTCTCTAAATGACCTTGAACTTGATCTAGCAGTATTTCTTGATCTCATACTTTATAATATCAAATTCTCCATTTGTAACTCGTGATTCTGTCTTGTTAGATTGGCACGTTCTTCCGCCTATAACCTTCTTTCCTCCTGTATTCTTTGTCTTAAATCATCTGATGTTTCATTTTCGCCTTCTTTGTGAATTAATCCTTCAACCACTCCTTGATCTCTTTCTTATCTTCTTCCATCGAATCTGATCTCCAAGTATGCACACTCACTCTGTCATAATCCACATATCTATTTTGTATTGGTGTTTGTTGATTCGGCTGTCTAATTTGATTTTCTCCTTCATTCCTTGTTCTATTTCTTCTTGTTCTTATCCTTGAAGATTCTCCCATTTCATTTGTTCCTCCACCTGCAAGTCTTTTACTCCTCCTCACGGTTGTTGGTGGTTCTGACGTATTTCTTCTTCTTCTAGCCATTAATCTTATTAAACTGTTGGATATTGCATAAGATCTTTCACTAATTGTTCCAAATTCCTTCCAATTACAATGTCAATTTTATCTTTTTCTTCAAATAATCATCAATTCATCCCTGTTTCGGGCGCCAAAATGTAGTTGAAGGAAATCCTACACTACACCCTTGATAAGAATTTACAGTAATTAAATCATATTTGAAGATTAAAAACAACACTTTATTATTTGATTCTCAGAAACGTTTACAAGAAATGGAAGAAATCAAGAATACAACCACTCTCTTGAATTTTCTCTCTCCTCAAGACTTTCTCAACACTCAAAAATACATCATCCCTTTTCTGAATCTACTGGGTCTCTTTATATAGGGTAGTTACATAGTGGATGATATCTAAGCTGTCCTTTAATTTCGAATATGACTCGCGATATTATCGTAGTAGTTATAATGTCCATTCTCGCAAACAATGTAAACCATCGCAGGACAATCATGTTCTTCTCGTGTTTCTTTATTCGTCATCTATTACGTCATTCTTTAAATTATTTTGTGACACCCGCAAAGTGTTGTTGAAGAACTCGCGGTGATGCTCGTAGAAGTGTTGTTAATATCACAAGAATAATACCATGGCGATATTCTGGTCCTACAAGTGTAGCGTTGTAAAGATACCAACGAACAAAGCTACCAAGGACAAGAACCACAATCTATATTGAGAATCAGTACATTCAACGCACTAGCTTTACTTGGAAGTCTATTGATAAGAAAAACAGCTTCTAAGAAGGAGTCAAACCAGAAATTTTTAAGAAGATAAGCATGCAAATATCGATCAACATGTTCATTGATACAAGATCCAATGAATTTATCAATCTTCAACCATTCAAGATAGTTAAGATTAGGTATATGTATGTTATTAATCACCACCGTAGGTAACTCAGGATGAACAGATCCATCAAAAAAAACCATAGAGGTTTGTACATATGAGAATGAAAGAGATTTTATCTTTCCAAACTATGTAATTTGATCCATCCAACTTTCCAGAAACTAAATTGGAGATATTTTGAAAAGAAATTATAAATCGACTATGAAAAACAAACATATTGTAGAAGTTAGGTTGTTGTTGAAAAGGAAAATTAGTAGTTTGATGTGGTTGAGGTGATGTATACGATGAAAATTGTGGAGTAGCAGTAAACAGTGGTTGTTGAGAAGAAAAAGGCGGTCGAGATCGTTGCGTAGAAGATGAGTGTGACTGGTTGTATTTAAGAAGAAGGTAAAGATTGGTGTGTTAACGGTGGTGGTTGTGGTGGTTGAAAAGAGAAATACGGTGGAGGTCGATATGTATAAGGTGGTGTTGGTGGTTGTTGATAATAAGAAGATGAATGTTGATGTTGTTGTAGGTGTTAAGAAGATATTAATGGTGGAAACAAATTTTTATTTGAAAGATTAGTGTTATCTTGTTGTTGTTTTCGACAGCTGAAGAAGAAGAAATCGTGGTTTGAGTTTTTCTCATCATTTTTAGGTTAAGTTGCAGGTTTGATGGTGATAGGTTGAAGATTAGGTAAAAGTTTCATGATCAGAGGAAGTTGAAATTCCCTTTGATATCTAATACCATGTTATAAGAGTGAACTAGTGTATTAGAAAGTGTTAACCAAACAAGAGTACAAGATTGAGTCTTATATAGACTCATAGAGTCAACAAAAAAGAAAATATTACAGGAGGTGACCGACATATAACAGATGTAATTAAAAACTGAATCCTGTGTGGCTAGGATTAACATGAAAGAAAGAAGTCCCGTACAATGTGCGGATACTTGACTAAGTCTAATAGACTTTAATACAAGAAAACTCTATAAATCCTAGGAATTTTTATTAAGTTACCAAACACATAAAAAATTTATATGAATCCCAGAATTTGTAACCCCATCGGATTATAAATTCTTGGAAATAGTGAATTCTACAAACAAACCCACCATTAGGTAACAAAACAGTCTTTTCAAGTTTTTTTTCTACTTTACTGGAAGTGTCGGTATTTAAAGAAGGGTCATATACTTCCCGACCACATCGTATCTGTACCAGTTTCCAAGCGAACCAGGCCCTCTTTGCTGGTACACTAGTCTTCCATATACTCATAAATTCCACATGATGTATTTAAAGATGCATCCCCATAGCTGTTACCATCCCATATGAGCGGCCGCAGGAACTGAATGAATATAAACTGATTGATCAAGATTGGTGTTGTATAGCTGCTAGATACCATCAAATATAAATTATAATGTCTGCTGTTCCCGAGAGCGTCTAGTGTGTTCATCCCGATTCAGAAAGTCAGCAAGAGAGGTTTGTACATGAGCCAAGGGGGAATGGAATGTAGACAGACTGATTTTCGTTCGACTATGGATTTAGAATATTTCAGCGTTTGGTTGCATACCAAGCAAGGTGAGAGCATCTTTTATTTTATTGCATACCAAAAATTTGGTTGCAAAATCTATAATATAACATGAAATGATTTGTTCGGTGTCCCAAAGATTTTCGTTCAACGATGAAAAGACAGAAAATACTTTCCGTGTTTCTATTTGTCTGTTAGTTTGTAACAAAAAAATCAGGGGCAGATACACTTATTTTTCTTCCTCCATGTTTTAAATTTCAGCAAAATACGATTCTTCTTCAATCACCACCACAAATCACCTACAAATCTCCTTCATCCAATTCTCCAGAATCTCCGACAACCACCACCATGAATCCTTTTCAATTTTCGATAATCACTACCACAGATCTTCGGAAACCACCACCACCACCCTCCTCCTCATCCTACATCACTAATTATTTAATCTTCGCAATCATGACCCTCCTCCTTCATTGAGTTTCATACTTGTGGATGTGGAGAAACGCTCTACTGGTTTTTAAGGGATTGAGGAGACGACCGGACGGAGGAGGTTCCTCGAACCTGGCAAAATGCTAATCCTCACACAGATGCACCGCTGCAAAGGGTGTGCTTAGATTCGAGAGATCAATTTGTAGTACTCCGGCCTAAATCGAGACAACGACCGTTCCAGAGTAAATTCGGTCATAAGAGAGGATGGGTTGATCTGTAGGAGGGAAGCTGAGAAATGTGTGGAATCGATGGTGATAAGGATTGTGGGTGTGTGAATTCTGAATATGATAAGTTCTGAATGATTGAAGTTGAACGATTGTGAAGAAATTGCTCAATTGATGATCTCGTGTTGTCGAAGAGACGTTAGATTCTTACTCTGAGTATTCTATGTATTCGTTCTGTTTTCAATTATCTGCCTTCAATCTTGATTTAGGAACTCATTTATATTGATGGAATTGTAGACACCATGATCCCATGAAGTGACAATTAATGGAATCAAGGAGTGGAGATGTGGAAATCGTGTTCAAAACCGGTTGTCCAACGTGTAAAGACTCGGTCGACCTTCCACCCACTACCTCGTGAATTCCTTCAACTGATTGCATGACTTTCTCACATTCTATCGTGTGTTTGGACACACGTGCCGTAGACCGCCATACAAAAACCCTAAGTGATATCCCCCCATGATTGATCGTCTCGTGGTTTTTTAGTCAATTGATGACTTCGTGGTTTGATGGGACAATGAGTCCATGTAATCGCTGAGTCGAAAAAGATGTTTTGAAACTCACGAATTGAACGTGTCATGAGATAGAGGTATAATTCTTACGATGAAGTGAGCAAGTATTGATCATTTGATGGATTGTTGAATATTTGTGGATTGTTGAACCAATATTCCTTAACTCGAGCAAATATTGATCATCTAAGTAACTGTTTCTCTCGTGATGATTTGTTGAATATTTGACCGTCTGAGCATGTGTTGCTCATGAATGATTGGCAATGTGCCAAGAATATTAATTAAAATGCTAGTCGTTGAACCTAGCATAATTAATAAAATTCATGACCATGAGGTCACCGTAGAATTATTAGTATTAATTCATGATAATGAGGTCGTCGTAGAATTATTAAGGTTAGAGTCTGGAAGAATGGAACTTGAACTCAGAAACGCTAATTTGACTGATTGATGATCAATTCATAGTGAGAAGTTTTAACCATGGGACGAATGAGGAGCAGCTACATGAGACCGTGGATCAACCATGTAGTATCCATATGCTCACGTGAGCAAATATGATGAATTCACGAAGAGTTCATGATTTGTTGGTGAAAGAATGATTAAATGCTGGTTCAATCATTATTCAAAATGCTCGTCTGAGAATTAGGTGTGAAACCTAATTAATTATGGGAGAGTGATGGACCTGACCATAGAGTCATGGAGCCGCCATGGGTTGTCCTGTGACTATCTGATGGTCACTTCATGAAAATCCAAAGTGTTTGGAAGTTTTGGACCTAATACCAGCAATTGTGCAAATTAGGTCAAAACTATGAAAATCGATGGGATTGGCCTCCGTGAGCCGAAGAGCTAATCTTGGTTGGTCAAGATAATGTGATCGTGTCCCTAAGGTGTCTGCATCTCAGTCTTGAGAATTTTGATATTTTCTGGTGCACGTTTGAGCGACCATTTGAGAAAATATGACAAAATTAGAGTTTTTTGATAAAACCGTCAAAACTTCACTGGACGAGGGAAAATAATGAAAAGCGAGGGAATTATGAAGTTTGGATCGGTCACAGTGATCACGCGACCAACTGTTGGTCGCTTGAGCAACCCCCAAACCCTAATTAACGTCCTTTACTAGAATTGATGTAGAATTCTCATACGGACTCGGATTTTGATGGTCCGACCCTTCATTCCATACGGAAAAGAATTTCCTATCTCCCAACGAGGGAGGTTTTAGGTTTTGAGCTCGTTCGGGAGGTGAAAACATCCCGAAAGTAAAATTCAGGAAAGATTTAAGGGGTCGGTCCCACGATAAAACGAAGGAGTTTTGTTAAAATCAAGGAGTTTCCATGAGACGAAGGAAACACCATGAGACGATGGAAAATATTTATAAAATAAGGAATTGTGAGATGGGGACGCCGGTGGTCAAAGCACGGTCGGCCAGTTATGACCACGGTCCCGTGGTGTCTCTTCCTTAGTTTTACATATTTTGATGATTTTATGAAGGATTCATGAATTTTGAGAAATTTGATAAATTTAGAGAGTTTTCATGAATTGAAGGAGTTTCCATGAGTTCATGGTCTTTGAAAAATATCAAAATAATAAAATTCGGCCGTGTGAGATCATGGAGGCATGACCGACCGGTCATGGCCCAATCCCACGAATTTTAATAATTTTTAAATAATTTTTGGGTATTTTTTGATGATTTGAAGGAATTTTGAGAAAAATACCATGAAATCAAGGAAAAATAAGATAATTAATAATGAAATAAATAAAACAGGGAGAGTGGGACCGGCTAGGGCATGGCCGGCCGGCCAAGTCCCGGTCCCACGAGTTTTCATTATTTTTTTATTTTTTTTTATTTTTGATGATTTAAAGAAATTTTTTAAGGAAAAATACCATGAAATCAAGGAGTTTTTCATGAAATTAGAGAAAAAAAATAATAATAAAATAATAAGGACCGTGAGGTGTGGGCCGGATGGGACCAAGGCATGGCCGGTCGGCCAATAGTCATGCCCCACACACTCCTTAATTATTTTTCGACGGACTCATAGAAGTACCACGAATCCGAAGAATTTCCTCAAGACGGAGATTTGATCAAACGAGAGAATCAAATCATGAAAAATAATAAAAGTGTATTAAAAATATAGAATTAGCGTGAATCGACCATGACACGATGAGTTGATCGTGTGTCCGTGTCCCAGCGCCTTGGTCAATTATTTTTAATTATTTATTATTTTGTTCCCTATTTTGAATAGGTTCATCGTTTCGTCGTATTTTGAAATACTCGTTCGTGCGGTGATTGTTAATGCATCATCGTTGAATACACTTGCACCATTTGAAACAGGGCTTACTCAAAGGTAGCTCTGATGCCCATTAATTATTTATTACCAATTCATGAATTTTGATGGAGAATAATTCATAAAATGAGTAATAAAATGGATAGATGTTTACTGTTAATTCATAGGATTGGCAGAAGATTCGACTATGAACTCAGAACAATGAGGTGATTATTGTCATTCCGTGGGATCGCCGTTGATTCGACCACGGGACCGGAGCAATGATATTGCCATTCCGTGGGATCGTCGTTGATTCGACCATGGAATCAGAGCAATCTTATTGCCATTCTGTGGGATCGTCGTTGATTCGACCACGGAATCAGAGCAATCTTATTTCCATTCCGTGGGATCGTCGTTGATTCGACCACGGAATCGGAGCAACCTTATTGCCATTCCGTAGGATCGTCGTTGATTCGACCACGGAATCGGAGCAATCTTATTGCCATTCATGGGATCGTCGTTGATTCGACCACGGAATCGGAGAAATCTTATTGCCATTCCGTGATCGCCGTTGATTCGACCACGGAATCGGAGCAATCTTATTGCCTGGGTGGATCATCGTTGATTCGACCACGGAATCGGAGCAATCTTATTGCCATTCCATGGGATCGTCGTTGATTCGACCACGGAATCGGAGCAATCTTATTGCCATTCCGTGGGATCGCCATGATTCAACCACTTAATCATAGCAATGAAGGGATAATTAACCTCATGGGTCTATGCCTAGCAGAATAAACTGACTACGATAGGAGTATTAATTATCCTGACATGACTTGCCGTTAAGCCATATCCTTTATATAGTCAGGTTAAACTCGTTGTTTGTTCCTGAAGACGATATTGCCCCGTAGAGCCATCCATCCCGTGATACTATATAGAAATGACTGAAAGTATTCAGTATTCATGAGATTATACCGTTATCTAGACGTTGACTGCATATCTACATGTACTCTGAGAGAAAGCACTCTCCGTTGAGAATTAGATGAGATACTCGTGTCTCAATACTCACATGCGATTGCTGAACCGGCGGTTCATACAATCATGAGTTTACGATTTTTGCCTTTGTTGAAAATCCACCATCTACATTAAGTCCCCTGCTTACTGAGGAAATCCGTATTCCTCAGTCATCATTAAATGGTGATTTTCAGGCCATAAACAATATAAGTAATTGAACTTAGTCGTAAGTTAAGATGTTACCGGATTTCGATCGTACGAGCATACCATAACTTGAATGAAGATTCCAGCGGCATGCTAAAGCGTCATTTGATGAGCATAAATTGGTGTTAAACCGCTGATTTGGACGACGAGAATTGGTCGTTTAGGATTTGCGGGCAGATCCCTCTCCATCACATTCACGCCATCATCAAGAGGAGGAAAAGTTGCCGAACCACCAGCGCTGCCGCCGTCGCCGCCACCGTCCGGCCGTTTGTTGGAGGCGCCGACAGTATGCGTCTGAACCTTTTTTTTTTTTTTGCTGATGTTTGTTAATGTTCAGAGTTCTATGGGTTGTTCACATATTGATCATGATAAAATGATATACCCGTGTATATATATAATTGTGGGTTTCGTCGAAAACCTTCGTTTTTGAAAACGTATGTTCGTTAGTTTTTGAAAACTAATAATAATCCCTGATTTAGGAGAGGTTTTCCTTCATATATGAATATGTAGGTTCAGCGATAAAACTATGTTTATGAGCTTCCATGTGAGTCAAAGTTTTATCATGAAAAGAGTAAATTTTCACAGAAGTAAAATCTTCGTTTTAGGGAATAATGATGATACGGAGGAAAGAGTTTCTCTCATTACGTATATATGAACTTGTGTCCAGTGATAAAATTTTGTGTATGAGCTTTCACGTAAATCAAAACTTTATCTCGTAATGTGTGAGCTTTCACAAAGTTGAAATAAACCTTCGTTTCAAATACGTACGACGACACGAAGGAAAAGAGTTTTTTTTTGTAAAACCATGGTCAATTCATGGATTTTTTTTTTTTGAAACCGTGGAGTGTCCACAATTTATTTTCATGAGCCCGGCTCATGTTGAAAATATTTTTTATCTTTTTACATGAGTAAATAAAACGTTTTCTTTATATATATATGCAAATATATATTATTTTTTCTAAAATCAAAACTTGAGTTTTGTGCGATATTGCTTAGAAGTAAACAAATATTTAGGATGAAATAATGTTTTAGTTTTCATAATTCTATGGTGAATGTTCACACAGTAGAAATATTCATGATTTTATGGAAAAATATGAGTTGTTCGTTTTTGTAGGTTTCGAAGAAACAAACGATTTTGGAGTATCAACTCTAGCATTACTCACTACTGTTAGTGGAAGCGTAAAAAGGTAAGAGTTAAGAATTACCATTTTTGTAGATGCTGATGTGAGCATCCTGATCATTTCTGTTGTGCTTTAATTCCACTGCTTTGATGAAATTTGCATCTACGGATGATATACTGAAGTAAGAATGTTGTATCGACGTCACATCAACTTTGCAAGAATGACCGGTTCCTATGACGATGCTTCCAAAGATGATATTTCCATAGATGATATCTCTACAGATGCAGCTTCAAGAAATAGTCAC